>APFE031326425.1:88657-104897 GCA_000404065.3 Pinus taeda | reverse complement strand
TATGGTCCAATTTTGACCATTTATGAGCAGTTTTTAGTGGAGAACTTCTGGGAGATGATGTAATCAGCTGACCTTGTTCCTTTAGGCAGTGAAGCAACAATTTTAGGGACTTAGGAGCCCTCATTTTATGGACATTTATGATTGGGTTGAAGTTCCAAAAAATGTCTATAACAGGGAATAACTATTGTCGATGATAATATGGCGAGCCTTGCTCTCCTTGGCCTTCCAAAGAGCTAGAATAGTTACTAAGACTCTGTGAATGGAAGGGAGAAAATACTGGATTGGGAACAACTATGGTCAGATCTCATGTAGGAGGAGAGCAAGAGGAGCACACGAGATGGTTTTTCATCCAAGGATGATGATGAAGAAAATATGGCCTTAGCAAGTAAGGCAAGGAAAGGGAAGGGAAAGGCATCCCATTCTGAATCAAATTCTTCTCATGGAGGGAAGAAGGTTGACAAGTCTAAAGTGAGATGCTTTAATTGTCATGAGATGGGTCATTATGCAACTAATTTCCCATCGAAGAAGTCCAAGAAGGGATCCTTAGATGGATCGGAAAGTGAGGCATTAGCCTTTCAATTCGAAAAGGACTTTACCCTCATCGCATGCATGGTGTCATCAATGATGGGTTGTGGTTGGTATCTTGTCAGTAGAGCCTCATTCCAGATGACCGGCGATAAAAGTTTATTCAGTACCTTGGAGGAGAAAAACCTCAAGATGTGCATAGAGATGGGTGATCACGAAAGGTTTAGTGTTTCAAGAGTGGGCAATGTTGCTTTTTAGAGGGAGCATGAAGCTTCTATCACCTTGACAGATGTGAAGTATGTGCCTGGATTGAAGAAGAACTTGGTATCGGTCATGATGTTGGAGGACAAAGGCTACGATGTTGTCTTCAGTAAGGGAAAGGTTTTCCTTAGACACATCACCACAAGATAGGTGAAACAGATTGATTCATGAGTCAATAACCTGTATTCTCTTGAGGTTCAAGATGCATGCAAAGCCTTGAGGAGCAAGGCAAATATTAGAGACTTGGTGGTTGAGAGGGATAGTAAATTACCTCTCAACATGCAGTCCCAAACTAAGTATTAGACAATTGTGGAGGAGCCACAATTGGAGAAGTTGTAGAGGGATCACATGCAGCCATACCTCCAGGTGTCAGGTGGGGCGATGTGAAGTGATAGTCTCAAGAAGGCTAAAATTGGGTAGGTTCCGTTGAGAGATTTTATCTCATGGATCGTACCTTGCTATGGGAACCCAAATTACATAGTAGAGGGATGAATCAATGGGATTGATGCAGTCAGAGATCAAAGTGACGGAGGCTAGAGTAGTCAGATATTGAAGAGCACAGAGAAGGAATGACAACAGTGCAGAAAGGCTAAGTCAATGGATGCGCGTTGTTTTTCAGTTGACAGAGGCAATTGTTAGAAAATTATATATTACAGAGCAATGGAACAGGTAAAATATTGCAGAAATATAAACATAGAAAATGCATAAAACAAGAGAGACACAGATATACGTGGTTCACCCAATTTGGGCTACGTCCACAGAGAAACATCCAGTCCTTCTTTTATCATATTATCCAACAAACTGAAGAGATACAACCTACAGCAGATCTGTTGTAACACCCTCTTCGCTCTCAATCTCCTCTCTCTTCCTCACTCAGAATACAGAGATACATAAATGCAATACAATTTCCTCATATATAGTGAGGGGTTGCCTTCTATGGAAAAAACCCTAAATTAAACATAACTTCTACCATCAGATCATCCGCCTAATGAACGGCCCAGATTGACTAGAAATTACTAGACTTTTGTAAGGCAATTTTACATCTATTTTTAGCTTCGGGGGCGCTGCCCTGGAACCCCTGTCGGGGGACTGCTAGCCCCCGGACCCCCCCCACTTGGAGGGGTGTACATCTTCCTGGGGTATACATCTGGCTGAACCTTTGGGTACAGAAGATAATCAGCTCCACACCCAACAATCTCGCGACTTAGAGACTAATTAGCAACTCCACCGCTGCTTCATTTGCTAGACAATGACTCCACTTTGGACCTGGCTATTTCTCATCTTCTTCATCATACTTGAAGACCAATTGAAACTGAGCAGATTCTCAATTTCTCCCTAGTTACAACTTTTGTTAGCATATTTGCAGGATTCTAGCTAGTGTGTATCTTTTCCAGCTTTAACTGTCCATCTTCCAATGCTGACCATATGAAATGGTACTTGAGCTGTATATGTTTAGTCTTGCAATGAAATGCAGAGTTCTTTGCAAGATGTATGGCACTCTGGTTGTCACTGTATAACCTGCCCAACTCCTGCTTCTTACCCAATTCATCTAGAAACCTTTGTAACCAAATCATTTCTTTACTAGCCTCAGTAGCAACATCATACTCTGCTTCTGTTGTTGAAAGTGCAACAACACTTTCGATTTTTGAAATCCAACTGACAGCTATTCTACCTACAAGAAATACATATCTTGTAGTGCTCCTCCTATTATCTTTGTCACCTACCATATCTACATCAACATATCCTTGTAGAGAAATGTTTGAACCACCAAAGCATAATGCTTGATTTGTGGTACCTCTCAAATACCTGAGAATCCACTTCGCCACCATCCAATGTTCTTTTCCTATATTGTTCATGTACCTACTTACAACTCCCACTGCATGTGCAATATCAAGCCTTGTGCAGACCATTGCATACATTAAGCTTCCAACTGTTGATGCATATGGAACTTTAAACATATGAGCCATTTATTCATGAGTCTTGGGACATGCCTCCTTACTTAATTTGAAATGGCTAGCCAAAGGTATACTAATTGGTTTTGCATTCTGCATATTAAACCTTTTCAAAACCTTTTCTATGTACTCACTTTGAGACAATGTTAATTTGCAATTCTTCCTGTCTCTAGTTATTCTCATACCAAGGATTTGTTTTGCAGCACCCAAACCCTTCATTGCAAATGAGTCTGCTAATTTCCTTTTGAGCACATTTATTTCCTGCATGTTAGAACCTGCAACAAGCATGTCATCTACATACAATAACAATATAATATAGTTGCCATCATTTTGGCCTTTGAGATAAACACAATGATCAGAGTGACATCTAGTATAACCTTGTTCAAACATAAGCCTATCAAATTTTAGATACCACTGCCTTAGAGCCTGTTTTAAGCCATACAAGCTCTTTTTCAACCTGCACACTAGTTTCTCCTTCCCTTTTACCTCATATACTTGTGGCTGCTGCATATATATCTCTTCCTCCAAATCCCCATGGAGAAAGGTTGTCTTTACATCTAATTGCTCAAGATGTAAATCTTCAGTAGCTACTAGACTTAGAATAATTCCGATTGAAGTCATTTTCACAACATGAGAAAATATCTCATCAATATCTATACCCTTTTTCTATGCAAACCCTTTCACCACAAGTCTAGCTGTATACCTTTTTCTACCTCCAACTTCTTCCTTCAACTTGTAAACCCATTTATTCTATAATATTGTTTTACCTGTAGGCATCCTGAATAAGTTCCAAGTCTGGTTATGTGCTAAGGTGTCCATCTCTTCTTTCATGGCTTGCTCCCACTTCTTCTTGGTTTCTACCTACACTACTTCTTCATAACGTTCTGGTTCACCAGAATCAGTCAACAATACATAATATAATGAAGGAGAGTATCGTTCAAGGGGTCTAATTATCCTGGTAGATCTTCTAACACCACTTTAAGGTGTTTGAGGTGCTTGTTGATGTTGTGGTTGTTGTTCTAGCTGTTGATCATTATGATTATCATGCACCATAACTTTTCTTGTGATATCGTCAAGCACTGTGTATTCTCTGTTTTCTTTTTCCTGTTTCTTTTCCTATAACTGAATGTTATACAAGACCTTTTCATTGAATATTACATCTCTGCTACTAATGATTTTGTGATTTTCATAATCATGTAAGCAATAACCAAAATAATTAACACCATATCCAATAAAGGTACACTTCTTTGATTTTTCCTCAAGCTTTGTTCTATTTTCTTTATTAATGTGGACAAAGGCTTCACAACCAAAAGTCTTTAAAAATGAGTAGCTTACCTTTTTACCTGTCCATGCCTCGTCTGGAATACCACCATCAAAGGAACTTGAAGGCCCTCTGTTTATTAGATAAACAATAGTGTCTATGGCATCTGCCCAAAATTGTAAAGACAATCTTGCATGCAATCTCATGCACCTTGCACACTCCATGATTGTCCTGTTCATCCTTTCTGACACACCATTTTCTTGTGGTGTTCCTCGAACTGTCTTCTCTCTACGAATTCCATTCTTTGAACAATACCTATCAAACTCTTTGCTACAATATTTACCTCTATTATCTAATCTGAGATGCTTCAACCTTTTCCCTGTCTCATTTTCAACCAAATCTTTCCATTTCTTGAAAGTATCAAATACATCAGATTTATTTTGAATACAATAAATCCATTTTTTTTTAGTTGCATCATCAATAAAAGTAACGTAACAATGACAGCCACCAAGAGATGATACCTGAGTAGGTCCCCATACATCTTTATGCGCAAGCTCTAATTTTTCACTCTTCTTTTCTTTCCCAACTCTAAGGAATTTGACTCTCTTCTGTTTTCCATAAACACAATTTTCACAGAATTTTAAATCAACATGCTTCAAAACTGCCAAAAAATTTCTTGAGTGAAGAATCTACATCCCCTTCTCACTCATGTGCCCGAGCCTATGAAGCCATAATGATGTATCTTCTCCTATAGAGGTTAAAGCATTAACATAATTAGAAATACCATTGCATAAATACAATGTACCAACCTTTCCTCCTTTCGCTATTACCAAGGATCCTTTAGTGACCTTCCAGGTTTTATCTGTGAAAGTACGTAGGCAACCTTCACCTCCCAACCGCCCTGTTGAAATAAGATTTTTCTTCAGATCTCGAGCATGCCTTACCTCCTTCAATAGCCATTGATTTCCATTCTGTTGTTTTATGAAAACTGTACCCATTCCAACGATTTTACAAGGTTTATCATCAACCAATCGACCCTGTCCAGAATCTCTTTGAACATAATCATGAAAATGTTTCCTATCAGGTGTTGCATGGAATGAGGCCCTTGAATCTACCACCCAGGCATCAATAATATCTTCTAATGAAAGAATCAAAGCATCTTGTAACATATCACCTGTTACATTTGCTTCTCGATTATTAGCGTCTACTTCTTTTCCCTTTCGAGACTTCCAGTCTTTCTTCAGGTGTCCTTTCTTCCCGCATTTCCAACACACTATCCCTGATCTGCACTTGGATCTACCTTTTCTTGACTTATGACGATATCCTGAGCTCTTTCCTCTTTCAATTTTTCTTCCCCTAGTTTCTACAGTCAAAGCAATATCTGATGTCTCAGCGGACCTTTTATGTCACATTTCATTGCTAAGGATTACACCAACAACATCATCAAACTTTAAAGTACTAGATCCAGAGACAGAGTTACTAATGGCCATAAATAAGCCATTCCAAATTTCTGGTAATAAGCACAAAAATAACAGAGTCCTAACTTCATCATCAAATTTTACCCCTACAAAATTTAACTGACTTGTCACTGTATTAAAATCATTTAAATGGTCTGCAACAGATCCACCTTCTGACATCTTCATATTAAATAAATGCTTCATAATAAATACCTTATTTGAGGCCGAGGGTTTTTCATATAGTTTGGCCAATGCCGACATTAAAACCTTTGTTCTCGTTTCCTTTGAAATATTAAATGCTACCGACACCGCTAGGCACAACCATATTGTTCCAAGTGCCTTTTTGTCGAGAATATGCCATTCTGTGTCTGTCATACTCGCCGACTTCTTCGTCTTTTCACTCAATGGTAGGTATAGATCTCTTTGATACAGATAATCTTCCATTTGTATCTTTCACAGTTGGTAGTTTTGGCCATTGAATTTTTTGACCATAAACCTACCATCTTTCGCCATTGCTCCCACTCGAACTAGGAACCCTTCTCTCTTGCAAGTTTATCAGCGAAATAGACCTTCGGCTTTGATACCAGTTGTTAGAAAATTATATATTACAGAGCAATGGAACACATAAAATATTGCAGAAATATAAACATAGAAAATGCATAAAATGAGAGAGACACAGATATACATGGTTCACCGAGTTTGGGCTACGTCCACGGAGAAACAGCCAGTCCTTGTTTTATTATATTATCCAGCAAACTGAAGAGATACAACCTATAGAAAATCTTTTGTAGCTCCCTCTTCACTCTCAATCTCCTCACTTTTCCTCACTTCGAATACAGATATACATAGACGTAATACAATTCCCTCATATATAGTGAGGGGTTTCCTTCTAGGGCAAAAAACCCTAAAGTAAACATAACTTCTACCATCAGATCGTCCGCCTAATGAACAGCCCAGATTGACTAGAAATTACTAGACATTTACAAGGCAATTTTACAAGTTCCCCCCACACCCCCCACGTGGAGGGGTGTACAATCTTCATGGGGTATACATCTGGCTGAGACCTTTGAATACAAAACATAATTAGGCTCCACACCCAACATAGGTGGTTTGACCATTTTCTTGAAAAGACTGTCACGTTGCCGAGGAAGACCACCATGCTTTGTCTGATGAGCCCATGAAGGGCGATCTCCATGGCATGTTAGATGGTTGTGCTTGGGTTCACAAGCACATATGGCATTCTTCTATAAGAGAACATACCCTACTTGGTAAAAAAAGTAGTTTTGATTTTGTCAAGTTCTACTACCAGAACCTGGTTATATCCAGAAAGTTCGTCAAAGAGAGAAAAAGTTTCAACTCTAGATACTATCTGCAAGATATGATCCATAGATGACACAGTGTATTTGCCTTTCTTCGAGTCCTTGTTAAGATTACGGAAATCGATCCATAGGAAAACCTCCCTGGACTTCTTTCTTACAAGAACTAAATTCGAAACCCTTGTAGAATGACGAATCTTGTATATGATCTGTGCATCCAAAAACTTAATCAATTGTTTTTGTATGAGGGATTCAAGTGAGAGATGGAATTTTTTGAGCTTTTGATGAAATGGCTTGACCACTTTTTGATTGGAATGACATGTTGGATTATTTGCGTGTCATATGTTTTCAAATCATCGTATGTCCGGGAGAATATATCACATTACTATCTAAATAGGTAGACAAAGGCTTATCTCTCCTTTGGTGTGCAACATGTACCAAGATTTACAAACTTCAGATTTATCTATTCCCAAGTTGACCTGTTTGTGCATCAGTGTGAAACTATGGGTTTTGGTGTTCCTAGGCCCTTTGAAGTGGTTGTGCAAATCATAGAGTTTTTCAAGTGGCACCACAAACTTAGGGATGGGGTTTGCTTTACTGTCATCGGGTGTGTCTTGCAGAGACTGCTCATGTATGTTTTCATCTCTGGCTATGTCTTTGAAAATGTCAACATTGGCCATAAAGTCTAGTATACGCTCATCATCATCAAAAGTGCACAAATTAGTTATGTTGTCAGGGATGGATGGCTTATACAAAATCTCAATAGTAAATCTATCCCTAAGCGGTGTCATCATAGTAGTTGCATTTTCTAGAGCATCTGCAGCTGCATTCCACATTCTTGCTACAAATATGGTATTAAATGTTTGAAAATTAGAAAGAAGCCACCATACCTCTTGTTGATAACCTTTAAGATGAGGTGAGACAAAATGTATGGTGTTATGTACCTTCCGTACCAAAATCTCTGAATCACCTACCACTTTAAGCATAGTTACATTAAGGCCGAGGGCTATGTGAAAACCCAAGATAAGTGCTTCATATTTAGAAGTGTTGTTTGTGCACTCGAACTCTAAGCAAATTGAGACTAAATGCTTTCTTTTCCTTGGGTCGATCAAAACAAACCCAACTCTAGAGTCATCCTACGTCTTTGATCCATCAAAATAAAAGGTCCATAAACAATCTGTACAAGGACTGCCTGTCACGCTGGTACTACTTACACTACTGCTACTAATGTTAGAAAGTATGGTACAAGTTTCATTTTCATGAGTTCGGGAAGGAAGGAGACCCAACTATATATCTAGTGGGGTGGGGCGTGGTTGTGCAAGATAGTACCCCAGCTGCATTTCCAAAAATTAATTGTCGACAAAATTTATGCAAAATCCAACTGTTCATTACGACCATCGAAGGGAGTAACATTGTGCTTCATATACCTCTCAAATAACACTCAAATCTAGTTTCTTCTGCCCTGATATGGAAGCCATAAATGTGACCATTCTGTAGGACTATATTCTTGAAACTTGCTGGACCAATCTATATTGAGCATTAAGCCATATGGTTCCAGTATGTCCACTATCACAATGTTCATGCACTAGTGAACTCGTCCGTCGGAAGATAACCAGATGATCACATATCGAAGTTCACCAATGGTTAGTACACACATCCGATCAAGTTGGATGATCTCTACGGTTGTGCTGCTCCATTGTGCATTGATCCTTTTAGAAATCAAGAGTAGCATGCCATTAACTGATGTGCCAGAGTCAACCATATAGTTGTGGACATTGAAGTTGAAAATTTCGAAAGGTAACAAAAATGGTGGGCAACGTGAGTTTTCTTCTTCTTCGCGAAGCACGTTGAGCATAGAGGCGAGTGATCCCGAAGAATTACTTGATCCCTTGCCAAAAGAGGTAGCATTTTTTGTGGAGGTTTGGCCCATTGCATGCAACAAAATATCCTGTTGACCCGTGATTTTAGCAATTTCGTATAGAGATATGTTCACGTGGGTCTTCTTCATGTCTTCAATAATATTGTAGTCCAAAGTAGGAAGACTCACCAAGCTATCTGGGGGAAGACTTGTGTTTTTGTTTTTTGATGGAGTGTTCTAAAGTGAGCCGCTCATGGACATATCTTTAGTTGGATTTATCCTCCTAGATACGTTTTGTGTTTTCTGTGTTTAGGGTACTGATGGGTAAACTTTTTTGAACATTTTCTTGAATTTCTATTTCGATACATTAATCACAGTAGGAGACTCTTGACTTCTTAATTTATATTGATGGTTTTGTTTTGGGACCTCCTTCTCATTGGTTTTCTTCTTCTCGGAAACATTTATCCATTGATACATGTTGACCATATGCCCAAAACTAGGAGCTTCATAAAATGCATCATCCTCTTCATCATCTTCATCTTCTGGATCTAGTGACTAGAATTAAGATGATCATTCATTATTGAGGCCAAAAAGCCCACAAGTCGGCTCCAACCTATACAGGTTTTCTCTGAGTGTCGGCTTGGTGGAAACCACAAAAGTTATCCTTACCAAGTTTTTTCACTTAGAACACAACATTTGAACTCTACGCAAATTTATCCAAGTGACTACTGCTGCTACCAGATGTCCCACTCTTTTTGCACTTAAAATCAGAATGTCTACTACTCACTGTTGTCTCATTTGTCCATTTCTTAAGTTCTTCTACTTCAGTTGTCAAGGACTTAAGGTGACGACTAAGGGTCTCAATTTCACTTATTTATTTTTCCTTCACCTTACTAAGACTAGCCTAAGACCCCTTACCCACATCTTTGGAATCCTTTGTTGATTCATTATCCATAATGAGTCCAATCATGTGTATGTCTTTCTCGACATTTATTACCTCTTGGAAATTTTCGTATAGTGTTCGTTTCGTAGCTCGCTTGACGAACTGTGCAATAACGGTCAACAATGCAGATGTCTAGTAGTCAATTTTGATGGAGTCATGAGGTCTAGTATTTGTAGTGAAGCTATTAAGGATATGGTTAAACCTCTTTTTAAATCTTTCAATTTCTCATTCGGATCCATCTTAAGACTATCCAACTCTTTCAACAACATGGCAGGGGGGTTTTCATTAGAAAACATTTCAAGGAAAATTCCTTTGAACATCCCCAATTTCTGAATGGAGTTGGCAGGAAGGTTGTGGTACCATATAGTTGCTCTGGCATCCACGGTACATGGAAACAATCTACATGCGACATCATCATAACGTACCTGGAGTGTTTGTAGACATAGGTAAAATATGTCTAGACGGTATTCTACCTTCATTGCTCTGTTAGGGTCATATTGCCTTGGCTTCTTGTGCAAGGCACCGTGGAGTGCCAATGGGCCCTGGGTCATCCATTCCAAATTTTGAACAAAGATGTCTTCTTCTTCTTCATACTTATCATCTTCTTCTGAATCAGATGGTTCAACCTCTGAATGTGTTGATTCGTCTCTGCCTCCACCTCCTTCACTGCCTTCCCCTCCGCTACCTCCAATGGAACCTGAGCCCATGAGTGTGTTGTTAACTTCTTCTACTAGTAAGAAAACATGTGGTTCCTCTTTGTTCAAAATACGAGACTACCACTCTAGTGGTGGTAGTATTTTGCTTCCTTTACGAAAAGGGAATGTTATCTACTCTTGGGATCAATCCAACAACTTTGGAAAACTGACAGGTGATGGGACAGAGTAAGCGAAGGTGATGATATGAGATTTCTTATTCGCATTTGGGAGGCAAGGAGTAACCAAGTTCAGATTTGCAGATGGGAGAGAGGGAGTTCATGTTACTGCCTTGACCAAATGATAGATGTGTGGGGTTGAGAGGACATTTAACCATAAACAACTGGTGGCCCTCCTTCTAGCACCAGAAATGTTGATGGTGTTGGACCTACCAACATTAAGGGGATCTCATCGGTATGAATTCCCAACTAGACCTCACACCATTTGGTGTAGGAGTTGTTGAGTTGTGTTATATTCTTTCCATGACTAGCTCACATGGTTAATTGGGGGCTTAGAGTGGGGGGAGGGGTAGAGTCCCCCCTTCATTGCACCGCTTGGATAGAAAGGGGGTTACAGGGGGTTTGAGGGGTGTAGGGAACCCCATTCTATGGGGTCCAGGGAAATGCCATAGAAAAATTTGGTTTTGGAACCTATGTTGGGCGGACCCACCTATGGTTTTGTGCATCATTTTTGCACATGTTTTTTGACGTGATAGTTTTTGGTCCATGGTTTTGGACGCGATGATTTTTGTTCCATGGTATTGGATGATTCAACATGTATAAATATGTATAGTAACGTTGAAAGGAACATAATGAAAAATCAAGCTGGTAGTCCTGATTTTGGGATCTAGGGGAAAATCTCTGTGTATATGTGTTTTATGTGTTATGCTCTCGCATTGTTTATTTTATGTTCTTTTGAATTCATATGCAGGTAATTTCTGTACGGGGTTAAAACCTACAGCAGTCCCATTCAGTACGATGGATCGGGTACGATGGCCCGGTTTCCATTATCTTAGATATTTTCCTTAGCTCTTATTTCTCAGCACATGAGAGTGTTTAGGTTGTCACTTTAAGAAAGTGAGGTGAGTGTGCCTGGTGAACTCGTAATGTAACTCTATGTCCAAGTTCTCTTACTATCAAAAGGGGAAGATAAAGTGAGCCTCTTATTAAGAGGGGAATAGTCTAAGGGGGTATAATAGAAACTTTTGAGTCTTCTACTCTCCTCATGACTATTTGACTTCCTATGACTTTTCGATTTTACATGACTCTTCAATTTTGAGATGTGGGTATCTTGGACTTCCACTTCACATCAAATTGATTACAACAACTATGGCCCATAGAAGTGATGTGGCCAAGACAACTCATGACACAACTCAACATGACAGAATTGATATGTATTGGCTAACTCTGGTGTCCATGTCAAGTTGTCCTGCTTCTGTGTCATGATATGATCTTGGTGTAACATGTGTTCACCCCCACATGGAAAATTTTGTGGCATCTTCGGTGGTCTTGGTCTTTGGTTGATGGTGCATGTGCAGGAGTCCCTTTCGCTCGCCTGTTCGATGTGCTTCATGTGTTTGTTTGACCACGAGAAAGTATTTCAACATGCGCCTCTATTCCATCCCGTTCATCATCACATCATGTTTCATCAATGTACCTGCTCCTGCAAACACTCATGACAATACGAAATCAAATCCAAAAATATCCTAGTCTACCATGATGCATTGTTTTCCATTTCGTTGTAGGTAATCGGGAGAGGGACAAACCACTAAGACTACAGGAGCATGTAGAGGCCGGGATGCGGGGTTCTAGAGCACTGTCGAGAGATATTGCATAGATGTCACTCGGAGACAGATTTTCACAATCTAAGATAGTAGTAACCATTGCGGGGTAAAACCCAGCTCGGAGGCAGAATTACGCAGCTTCTGGGAGGAAGGTCAGGCGGGGTGTTGGGAGTTGTTTGGCCAATCTATGCTATTTTTTGGGGACCAGTGGGCACCTAGCTAGGATCTGTGAAATTTATCTGGGGAGGAAAGTGTAGGCAACAAGATGCACTGGTAGAAAAATATGTGCATTTTTCGAGAGGAGCACAAAGTCAAGTTGCGGGAGATGCTAGTCAAAATTGCACAATCATGAGAGAGAGTTTGGGTGTAGATTGTTCTGCAGAGTTTCTGAGTTGATTACAGAGTGGGGAACAAGGATGAGACAGGAAATATCTGCACAATTCCTGAGTTGTTTGCAGAGCGGGTAGGAAGGGATGGATGTTAGGACAACTCTTCGCAATTCCTAGGCTATTTTTAGAGAGGCCAAGAAGGGTTGGTTGGACATCTCTACACATTTTATGAGATGGTTGTAGAATAGGAAGGATGGGCATGACAGGATAAATCTGTGCAATTCTAGAGCTCAATACAGGCTGGGGTCACAACATAAGTTCTTTCTTCGGTTGACTAGTGGGAGGCTTGACGGGAGATCTTACGGGAAGAGAAAAGTAGATCGACTTCTAGGACAACTTCTATGTGGCTTTTGGAGTGAGTCAGCTGGTTCATTTCCATAATTGCAGAGAGAAGGTTTCCTGGAGGTCAGTCTCAAGCTCTGCATAGTTCGAGGCACTAGCGCAAGGTCACTGAGATCAGGTCTCGTTGATAGAGGGTTGTCTAGCTGACAAATTTTCAGGAAAATTGACTAAGTGTGAAAGCAGGTGTACTCATGTAGACACGACAATGTGATCACACACTTAGCATGACTCGATGACATGACACCTCAAACCAATAAGACAACATGTGCTCAGTGAGACTGACTCAAAGGTTAATAGCGACAAGTGCGATAGTTGGAATATGTCTTCGAACGACTGTGATGACACTTGTGCAATAGTACTTAAAAATTAGTGTGTCAGTGTGACCGATGTCGATAGGGCGAAAAAAACTTATACACACCAAAACAAACCTTCAAAATGCCAGAAAAAACTCCCAAATATGACATAATGATCAACATGCCAAAAGACAATTGGTGATCGATCAAGCGAAGCAGGTGTGAAAATTGAACAAGAGCTCATGGGATGAGCTCAAGTGTTTGTGACCATTAAGTTAAAAACCAAGGAAGCCTCTGAAATTTGGATGCAGGCCAAAAATTTGGAGGGTGTTGTAGCAGCTACGATAGGATCCTAACAAAATAAAAGCTATGAGGGCATGGACAATAATAAAAAAAACTTGAATAAATTAAAGGATTATTATGATTGATAAGGTATCACCACAAATTTGTCTAGAATTATGGTAAAATAGTAGCACCTCTAAAAACATTAGTGAAGAAATAAGCATTTTCCCAGATTAAAGAAGAAACCAAAGCATTTGAAGAACTTAAAGAGGTTCTGTACAACTCCCATATTGGTTACATCTGACTTCACAAAATATTAATTAGTGTGTCTAATGCCTCATGCCATGGGATTCGTTTAATTTTGATGTAAGAAGGAATGCCCCTTGCCTTTGAAAGTGGAAACCTTAAAGGTAAGAACGAACTTATACCCATCTATGAAGGAAATGTTGTCCATATTACATCTAGTTAAGAAATGGAATCCATACCTAATAGGAAGACACTTTAAAGTAAAAACATCTCACGATAGTCTAAAGTACATTGTAGATCAAAATATATCTTCTAAAGAGTGATGAAAAAATGTTTTGTTATGACTTTGACATTATCTACAAAAGGGGAAAATAAAATATTATGGAATATGCACTATTAGGGAAAGAGGAAGACAAAAATGGTTTATTATGTGCTATTTCCATTCCACAATCTAACTAGATGGAAGAAACCATGGTAGAATGGAAGTAAGATGAGAATATATGCAATATCATTAAAAAAATATAAGAGGACCCTGATGTAGTAGAAAAACTTACATGGAAAACAATTTTTTATGTGCCAATATTTCTTATACTCATGTAAGAGTTCTAAACTCAAACAAGAGGTCCAATTTGAATTACACACTTATCCTATAGGAGGACATTCAGTGTTCTTTAAGACATACCATAGGATGAAGAAATACTTTTTGTCGGGAAGGTATTAAAGAAGATGTGCAAATTTGTGTCGAAATTCATGTATGCCAACAAAATAAAGGAGAGACTATCAAGATCCATGGGTCCTTTCAACCATTAGCCATACCAAGCTAGTGTTGGGAACAAGCTCCAATGGATTTTATTACAAGTTTACTCAAATATAAAGGAAAGAATGTCATTATATTAGTTGCATATTGAATGACAAAGTATGTCCACTCTTTCTCATCCTTATAAAGCAAGAAATGTGGAAAAATTATTCATAGAAATAAACTAAAATCTACACAAAATACCAAATATTATTGCAACTGAGGGAGATCCAATTTTCACTAGACATTTTCACACTGAATTATCTTCTTCTTTGAGTACTCAATCGAATCATAAATCATCTTATCATCCTCAATCTGATGGGTAAATTGAGATTTTGAATAGACGTTTAGAACAATATCTACATTGCTTTGCATCTAATAAATAAACATAATGAGTCAAATTGTTTCCCTGGAAGAATGGTGGGAAAACAAATCCTTGATACTTCATCAAAAATATCACCATTTGTGGCACTTTATCGGCATCGTCCTCTATTCATCACATAACCCTTGAAAGCGACCATGAAGGCTGAAGTAATATAGGACCACACACAACATGAATACGATGTTCTCAACCTATCGAATGACAACTTGGTTATGGCACAAAAAGCAAGCAGATAAACATCACAATGAAAGGAAATTTGAAGTGGAGGATTGGATATTTGTGAGACTTCAACTATATAAACATATGCCCTTCAAGAAACAAAGTAAGGACAATAAATTATCTCTAAGTTATTATGTCCCCTATAAGGTGTCGCAAATGATTAAAAGTATGGATTACAAGTTGATGTTTCCCCCATCTTCATGTGTACATCTAGTCTTCCATGTTTCTTGCTTAAAAATTTAATCGGTGATAAGATCCCAATCCAAACTATTCTACAAGAGATTAATGAAGAATGGAAATAATATTAGAACTAGAAACAATTTTGGAAACAAGGACCAAGCAATTAATAAGTACCTCGTTAAATCAAGGAACCTACCAATGGAAGAAGTGACATGGAAAGATGCATTGTTCATGCAAAAATACCCAAAGATAGTCAAGTGTTGATGACAACACTTTGTTGAAGGGGAGAAACATGTCAAGCTTTGTATAAACCCCACGTGTAAGCACCAATACTCCTTATTAAGCCCTAGATATTGAGTGATTACATTTCTATTGTAATTCTATTATGTAGGCTGGAATAACTCATGGTGCCAATTTATTATATATATATATATATATATATATACTAAGGAGACCTAGTCTTAGGATCATTAAATATTATCTTGTTCATTGTACTTATTGTAAAGGAGGTTTCCTTCTCGAAGTGAATTGTATTGGATTCTTATCACTTTTAAGTCAAGCATCATAACATGTAACTTGAACATAGAAGAAATGTGTGATAAATAGAATTATACCCACTCCACACCTGGGTGGATTCCCATGAGCTATGTTATTGAATAATCCCTATGGAACACCTAGAGTGAATGGAGGAATTAATATATGAGTTAAACATATATACACTTTAAAAACATCTAACAGATTCTTAACCACAGATATTCACTTCCACTTTATCATGGAGATTCTTAATCTGTAAATAGGCATTGTTACAATACCATGGTCCAAGATCGTGGCTTTTCAATGCCCCATGCCCCAAAAAAACATATGACAATTCTTTTTATTAATGCATTTAATTAAAAGGAAAAAAAAAGACACAAGTAATTTGGAAATAAATGTCATCTTTTGATTTGTGTATATTACTAAAAATATTCTAGAAAATTTTATGGAGATTAAATCTTTACCATCCACCTAATAATTATTGATAATTAAATTAAAATTATAGAAATCCTATTCCATTATAGACATG
>APFE031326425.1:56971-82974 GCA_000404065.3 Pinus taeda | reverse complement strand
TAAGGTGTCACAAAGGATTGAAAGTATGGATTACAAATTGATGTTTCCCCCATCTTCATGTGTACATCTAGTCTTCCATGTTTCTTTCTTATAAAAGGTAATCAATGATAAGATCCCAATCCAAACTATTCTACCAGAGATTAATGAAGAATGGAAAATAATATTAGAACCCTAAACAATTTGGGAAACAAGGGCTAAAAAACTTACAAATCAAGCAATTAATAAGTACCTCATTAAATCAAAGAACCTACCAATGGAAGAAGTGACATGGGAAGATGCATTGTTCATGAAAAAACACCCAGAGATAGTCAAGTGTTGAGGACAACACTTCATTGAAGGGGAGAAGCATGTCAAGCTTTGTATAAATCCCATGTTAAGAAACAAAACTCCTTATTAATCCATAGATATTGAGTGATTATATTTCTATTGTAATTATGTTATGTAGGCTAGAATTTAACATGGTACCTATTTAATATATATAAATATATATAGTAGTATACAGCACACACACACACACATACACTAATGAGACATAGTCTTAGGATCATCAAATATTATCTTGTTCAGTGTACTTATTGTAAACGAGGTTTCCTCCTCGAAGTGGATTGTAATTATTGGATTATTATCATTTTTAAGGCAAGCATCATAACATGTAACTTGAACATAGAAGGAATGTGTGATAAATAGAACTATACGCACTCCACACCATTTTGGATTCCCATGAGCTATGTTATCGAATAATTCCTATGAAACACCTAGAGTCAATGGAGGAATTAATATATGAGTTCAACATATATACACTTTAAAAACATCTAACAAGATTCTTAACCACAAAGATTCACTTCCACATTATCATGGATAATCTTAATCTGTAAATAGGCATTGTTACAATACCATGGTCCAATACCATGGCTTTTCAATGCCCCATGCCCAAAAAAAATATGAAACTCGTTTAATTAATGAATTTAATTAAAAGGACAAAAAATACATAAGTAATTTGGAAATAAATGTCATCCTTTGATTTTTGTATACTCCTAAAAATATTATAGAATATTTTATGGAGATTAAATCTTTACCATCCACCTTATAATTATTGATAATTAAATTAAAATTATGAAAGTCTTATTCCAATATAGACATGCCTATTATCATTGTTGTTGTTGTTATATCCACTTTTTTAGTAAATTCGAGGCATTTTATGATTGGAATTTCTTTTATATTATAATTCATCCAATGTCATTATAAAAGAATATCAACATACAATTTTATTGAATTATATTTTTTTATATACAATAATAAAAATGAAATACAATATCATAATAGAATTAAAAATACAACCTTTTAGTATTATAGATATAGATACAGATATATATATATATAATTTTCCTTTTCTTCCAACTTCGTCAAAAAAGAAACTTGTCTTAATCTATAAATGATATAGATGGTCGTATCTCCATCCTTATCTTTGGCAATATCTTTTTCACTCTTTCCCATTTGTAAAATTTTTAATGGTTATAAATTTTAAATAGAAATCTATAAAATTAAATTTAAGAAGAGCTATATAATTGTTAGTATATGCATATTAGTTTAAATATAGCTTAACTAAACTTAAAAAACAAAAAACAAAAACATAAAATTTCATCACAAAAAATAAAACAAGTAATAAAGTATTGTATTGTTGAACGTGTTCACCAAAAATTAAAAATATGAATAACTAACATTATTTATATTAAGCTCTATTTAATACTTAATAAATTTTATGGATTTAATTTTTATTAATTATTTATAATTTTTTATTAATAAAAATTATTAAAATATGTTTTTTAATATAGATAAATAAAGTCAATTTTAAATGAAAGTATGGAAACAAAATTATAATTCGGGATGAAGCATAATACAGATAGAAAATGTTAAAAAAAAACTAAAACAAAAAATAATATTATAAGTAGAATAGAAGTTACTGTAAAACTAACTCATAAATAAGAACTCAACCAATCGGCTTACAATAATAAATTAATAATTTATGAAAATTAAAAATCAAACTCATCAATATTAAACTCTGATATAAATTTTTTTGGTCTTAATAAAACAAACTAATATACGTCAAAACTGAATATTTAATACATTAATTAATACAAAATTTAATAAAATTGTAATTTAAAGTTCATTTAAAATAATATATTTTAACTTTTTTTAACTAGTTTCAGATCAAAGCCACTCCAGAAGTAGGTTAAAAAGCACCAAAAAGTTTGATTTTTAGAGGTATTTTTGAAAATTTAAATAATATTATAAAATGCCCTATGAAGGGCTGCGTGTCCGTAGGACATCTAAAAAAATACTAGCTCTCTGACTGAAACACTCTAAAGTAAATCCTAGCTCTCTGACTAAAACACTCTAAAGTCTGCAGGAGGTTCTGACAACACTCAAGAAAGTGCAATGGGACATAATTGAGGTTGTTCATCCATTCCAAGGGCACTAGTCATAATGGCAAAACTCATAGAGTTAGTAGTCATGATATGAGGATTATGTTTTCATTCGTTGATAACAAATGTTTCTTTTCGCATTCATTGATAGCATAGGAGAAGTAGTTATGCTTTGGTATCCATGAACAAGGCATTTTTTGAAGGTATCGGAGATTTAGAAGAAACAAATGACAAAATAAAGAATTAACGATGATGGAGGTAGATTATTTTGAACCTATGAATCTTGCGTGCATTGATTTTTCCAATCCTAACCTTACAGTGAGTGCAACACAAGCTTGACTTTCATTTAGTTCATTGATTTAGGTGGAACCAATTAAAAGTTATTATGTATGGAATGGTTGATTGATCTTTATATAGTCATGTGTAGACTCTGGATTTTTTTTATATCGTTTATCTTACCACTGATTAAGAGTTTTTGGACTAAGTCTTTGAGCAAAGTAGAGGACTGTTTTCCCTTCCTGAGGAGGAAATGATGAAATTTCTGCAGCGTGGTTTTTTTCACTCCCTGCGGAGAAAACGATGAAATTTCTACGGATTGAGAATCATCAAGGTTACACTCCGTATCAAGCTGAATCTTTTAATATTTCCATTTAACCTGAAGGTTTGATGTCGATTTGTATCAATTCATTGAAGTATTTCAGTTCATATTTTTTCATATATTCATTTTTCCAGGGGATTGGAACAGGAGTTATGAATCTTGTGAAGCATCAATAAAGGCAAGTGATTCCACGGTCGCAATCAATGGCATTTAACAAGTATGCAGATCAGCATTTGAAACAATATTTTTCATACTTGTCCAACACTTGAAAGTAAATTAAAGTGGCAATATTGACATTTTTACATCATTACCACATACTACATTTTATGTTGTATCTCCATTTTCCTTCCTTAATTTGTAAAATTTTATTCTTTTTTGTCAGCCCACAATTAACACAAGATTGTTCAGTTATGAGATTAACTCATTGGAAGCCCATAGGGCTTTGGATTAATGATGAATGGGTGCACTGTTAAGGCACTCATTATGATAGGTCACTGGTTCAAATCAACAATGGGTGCTTACCTACCTAAACAAAAAGGAGATTACCACATTAGATGATGATAACTACGCTTACTGATTTACAAACCTTTTTTTTCATCTTGTAAATAACTACTACCATCTACTACATCTTCGAGGATGCCCGAATATATTCAAGTACTGATCATGCCGAATATATTCGAGTACTAATCATCCTACCGCTACGGAAACATCTTCCATCC
The DNA here is from genome assembly GCA_000404065.3 of Pinus taeda. NCBI lineage: Eukaryota > Viridiplantae > Streptophyta > Pinopsida > Pinales > Pinaceae > Pinus > Pinus taeda. Next base: position 79,234 of record APFE031326425.1, on the reverse strand, counting down.
TACCTTTATGAGGACATATTCATGACATTACTTTGATGTTCCACATAGATATCTTGACATAGTATAATCAGGTCGATAGGGTTCCTTACATTTTCCATGAAGACATCATTACTTTGAAACTCTAATGTTCGACATGGAAATATTGAGATAACAACATTTTCCATGAAGACATCATTACTTTGAAACTCTGATGTTCAACATGGAAATCTTGAGATAGCAACATTTTCCATGAAGACATCATTACTTAAGACTCTGATATTCGACATGGAAATCTTGAGATAGCATAATAAAATCGATAGGGCTTGGGTTTATTTTTAGTGAACATCGATATATAGACAGACTAATATCTTTATTAATTTGAATTCGTATTTTATAGTAATAAATGAATACATTCTCATTTTATATTAATAAATGAATAATTTTTCATTTTATAGTAATAAATAAAAAAAATTAGTTAAAGATGTAATTTTATCGTGTTTAAAATAGATTAAAGTGATAATATTGACATTTTTACATCATAACCACATTTTCTGTTGTATCTTCATTTTCTTTCCTAATTTGCAAAAGTTTCTTTCTTTCTTGTCAACCAACCATTCAGACAAGATTGTTCAATTATGAAATTACCCCATTAGATGGTGGTAACTATGCTCAGTGATATGACCATTTTTTATATTCTTGTGAATAACTACTACCATCTATTTTCTATTTTAGAGGATTCTGTGACTAACAACCATAATGCTTACAAAAGCCTAGCATTGCTTCCATTTGACCTTACTATAATCAAGCTTACTATTAAGCCTGGCATTTGTAAAATCAAACTTTATTTAAAACCCCATATTTCTTCTCTTATCTTAAAAAATCATTGTCTTTATTAACTCTCTAGGCTTTGAAAACATAGAAATTAATGTTACAAGAAAATGAGAAATAGTAAGTGTGCTTCCTATAAAATTATGTAGAGTTTTGAACCAAGGAGAAGTGTTAAAATGAAACTTTAGGGCTCTACTAATAACCACACAACCGAAGATTGCTCTTCCTATAGGGCTACAACTTAATTTTCTTTTTCCATTTGGTCTTCCCAAAAGATATAGAATGCTAATAGCTATTAGTACAAATACTACACAACAGAAGATTGGTCCACCTATAGGGCTAAAACTTAGTTTTCCCAAAAGATATAGAATGCTAATAGCTATCCATAGAATTACTATTGTGTCTCCCACTTCATTCTCTCCATTTGGCATCTAGGAAATAAGTTGTGCGTGTGGGTGTCCATCTAGTCGCTGCTATGAAGAGTTTTTAAGGAGATGTTGAAATCATAGAAAAATTAAATGACATTGTTAATCAAAAGAAACCATATTATTAGAAAAGGACATCAATGAAAAGAAACGGCATTATTAGAAAAAAATATCAACCAGACTTGAATTCATTGTAGGGACCAAATTTGAAAGCCATTTGTAAACAAAAAAGAATGACCAACCAAGCCATACAACAACAACACTGCACATGTGTATTACATATTACAATATTTCCCTTTAGATATGGAAAACTTTCCTTATAATTACATAAATTTCTTAATCTATAAAGTTTGAAGTTTTTAATGGAGATGAAAGCCTATTGATAGTGTTCTTTGATTGAGCAATGTTAAGAGAAAAGTTCAATTCTCTTGGTTGTTGAAGGTATATATTTGTTGTTTTAGTTTCCTTTAAATTGTTTCAAGCTGAACAAAACAGATAGCATAAATTAGAAACAAATGAAAACTAGAAAAACCTTTTCCATTGTGCAAATAGATTTATATTTTCAATCATGTAAATTCAAATACTTTTGAAGATTATTTAATGAATAGAAGAATCGCATGTTTAACTTTTTATAATAAAGTTTGAGAAAAATGTTTGCCTATATACTAAATTCTATTGAGATTTTATCATGTTTTAATGTAGCTACTTTTTACATTTTAAAAATTTAGAAAAACTCTATTTCATTTTGGCATTTTTTTTTATAAAAAGTTTATTTAATATACACTTGTTCATAGAACTACAATTTTTTTTTTCATCTTTGAAGAGTTGAGTAAATATATGCTTTCCAAATAAAATTAAGACCAGCTCTTCAAATTTAATCAAAGCTCACTATGCTTTAAGGACTTATACACGCTCCTCATAGGTGACACAGTGATGCACTTAGTTACAATTGGTTAACGACTCGAGTTGCTAATCTACATGATCTAGTTCAAACCAATCGTGAGTCTTCTTGGCTATAAACACTTACGGTTGAGATAACTTTCCGTATATAAACACATATGATAATGACAATTTTTCAATGGATAAATTTTAGTCAAACTTCGTAACCAATAGCCACCACCATGACTTATTCAGGTCCAATGTCTGATGGGTGATAACTGCTATCGCTCTGGGAAGTGGTAAAGGCAATGTCCATTTTCATATAGGTTTGTCATAGTAATGAGGCCACCTGAACCATGCAAACTGTTTGTTCAATACTCTGTGGTTAAAAAGATGTTCAGTTTCAAAAAGTAAAATTTGATATTCATCTCCTGCTATAAAGAAAGCAATCAGGAGCTCTGTTGATGCGGCAAAGCACCGTTCTCCAGTGACATAAGAGCGAATCTAAAGTGATTCGGTTCCATCTCTTAGCTATGAAGGTAGCATATTCTTACAGATAGTGACTTATTCTGCTCTATAATACGAGAGAAATATTGACACTGTTTCCTGCCTCTGTATGGAACAACTTGGTAAGATGATAGATCCAAGAACTCAATTCAGGGCATTAAAAAACTATGCATATCACTTGAATAAAAAAAGATAAATGGCATGCCACAACCCAGACGGCAGATCTTAAGGCTATACGCAGAAGAAAAAAAAAAAAAACTTTTCTTTTTTTTGGTTTAAAAAAGGCTATATGCATAAAATTTTGGGAAAGTCTAGGCATTCTACGGTTCGTTTGCTGGTATGTGCTCTGTTATCTGATCAAGTGATGAAGCTGATGACAATTGAGCAGTTGAGTTTTCATTTGCACCGGCCACATGTTTATGTTCATGATTCAAGAAGCAGAAACTTCTCCTGGAAAGCGTGCTGGTCCTGAAAGAGCTCGTTGCAAGATCGGAAGGGCTACTTTTGAACCCGGTCCTAGAGTATCCACTGTTGCCTACGCTAACTTCTGATACTCTTGGCTTTGGACCTGAGGTTGAACTCTCCTTCTGGTCAACGTACTCTATGAACAATTGCACTGCCCTTGACAAACTCTTTGAAGCTTTCCTACTTGATGGATCATCCATTTCACTGTTATTGTTAGTTTTAACATTAAGATCCCTCCTGTAATCGTAGAGAAGCAGGGAAAAGAATATGATCAGAGCTGTCAATGACGCAGTTCCAGTAATCAAGTAGAGTCCCGAGAAACTGTCTATGCTTAACCTATCGGTATGCACTTTTGCTCCGGAGTCTGTGCATGCGGTGTTATTGAACCACTTGTCTTGAATCTCTTGAATTTCTTTGTCCTCTGAGAGCGACAGAACAGCTCGAGAAATGTCGGAGACCAGTGGAGAGCCTTTGGAAAATGCCTGTGCAGATGCCCTAATAGTGAGATACTAACCATTGGAATTTTGAAATGCATTGTAGTTTACAAACATAATAGAGGATTTCAAGGAACTTACAAACCCCAAGCCCCCAGTCCTGTAGATTGGTCCGACCATCGTATATCCGCACTGTGAAGCTAGAAAAACGCGGATATAAGGAATCTCGTCGAAAATAGCTGCAACGCCTCCATTATTTGGACCCTTGGAGAGAGCATAGCCAGCTTCCTCTGGTGTTGAATATGCTCTAATATTTTCCTTGGCTATGCCAAACTCCTTGTGCAGGTAATCAGCTACAAAAGAGCCATTCTGATACCCTACAGCTACTCCACTGTCACGGAGAGTCTCAACATTTTTAACTGTGGGATTCAATTTTTGCACTGTGAGCATAGACGTTAAACTGGCCGTATAGCTGGATCTCAAAATGAGAACTACAAATAGCCAGATCATCAGCACCAATCTAGACAAACTGCTCACTAAATTCTCCCCTGTAGTACAACACATAACGAGCCAAAATATCATATAAAACTATGCAAATGGTGACATTCTGTTTTCTCATTTTTCGAACGAGAAGAGAAAACAAGCCTTTCAAGTCGAAGAAGAATCACTTACTGTGTGTGGTAAACAGTGTCGAGAACAAAAACCTGTGACAGCAGAGCAAATAAAAAAATGATAACGACAGGTTATTGGGCTCTAACACCACGAAAACGAAATAAAACTGCGTAAAATACATAACTGCTGGAAGATAAATACCATAGTAGAGTCATCAATTGGTCTCTGGGTCTTCCTCTGAACTCCGGATTTTCTCTGTGCTCTAGAAGCCATATCACAAATCCTGTAAATATGAATAATGCTCCTGTTGTGCACCACATGCCCACAGTTAAAGGCTGGATGAAGGTCGAAACATTATTTGCTTCACCTGCCTTGATAGGAACGACCATCACTAAACCCGATTCTGTAAATGGTTGTGTGAAATCTACATATTTACTTCGATTTGATAAAATTGTAGTATCCGCCACAACTGCATCAAAATTCTGCCAAGCAAATTCGAAAAAACCGTTTGGCATTTCTTTCTAATAAAAAGAATTAAAACTCGAAATCAAAGTTTTATAGGACGTACCTTCAGATAGACTTGAAAGACAAGTTCATCATAGGAATTTACATGGTAGGGAATGAGATCATATGGCAATGCATAGTCCAATCGACTGAGAACCGCGTCAAAAACGTCTCTACAGAAACCAGTGACTTTGCTTTGGCCACTGCCACTGTCAAATGCTATTGTGACAAATTGGTTAAACTCATGTTGCATGGGAACTGCAATTTTCAACCTCTTACCAGTCGTTGGTTGTACCCAACCACGAGGCACTTCTGTTGATCCACCGGGCCAAATGGCGGTTCCAAGTTTGTCGATAGTATTATTGTGGCCACATGGTGATGCTGCAAAAGAGGGATGTTGTTTGGAAAGCTGAGTTTCGTTGCTCCAATACCCAATAACATGGTAGCTTTTACCCACCACATTAGCTATCTCATAAGTGGAACCCATCATTTCTCCGTCCTGCAGCTGAACATGCCCACTTAAACCACAAAAATTTGTCTCCAGGAGATTCTGCAATAACTCTGGTCCTTCCTGAAACATCTTAAGCTTTGTGAAATCAGTTGTATCTTCAACGCCGAATGGTGGAGAGATCGAGGGCTTCAAGAAATTAAAACTAGTGTTTCCTAAATTCCCGATAGCCAGAGCTATCATCCACAACGCATCGTATGCAAATAAACCGTAGGGATTAAGCCGAGTCTTTTCTTCAACGGGGTTTTCATCTCTAAATCGGCGTCTAAAACTTCTACGGAATTCCTCAAGTCTGTTGGAATTCCGGATATACGTTTTGACTCCGAGGAGACCTTGCATAGACACCATAGTAGAATCATTTAACATAACATCCCAAAGGCTGGCAAATTCATCTGTGGTTATCCAGACATAACCACTATCCATCATCCCTATTTTATGGGCTTCTGTAAAGACTTTTAAACCAATATCAGATTGCATATGAACTACAAAAACTCTTGATTGCATTGTCATTAATTTGTTTAACTCCTCTCCTATGGCTTGCTGGTCGGCAGTATTGGATATTGCCGATCTATATTTTAATTCTGACCCAACACTCCTAAGCGCGTCACTTAATGAAGAAACCGCACCGGCACTAAATTCATCGTCGGAGTAAACAGCTACAACACCTCTCCAGCCATAGGCCCGAATCAGGGCTGCAATGGGCTGCATCTGTAAGGCATCACTCCGTGCCATACGAACGAAATATGGAAATCTGTGGTGGGAGACTAAGGGACTAGTTACAGAAAAGGAAAGAACTGGGACTTGGGCGGCATATCCCAAATGTAATATGAACTCTGCAACCTCGGGCTCTTGTGGCCCAATTATCGCAACTACTTCTCTCTCAAACAGATCAACAGCTGAATTTTCAAAAAACATATACTAACAATAATTAGTATAATATATATTTTTTTTAATATAACTATTAGTTATTTTAGATAGATATATCATATATTATTAAAGAGAAAACAAGGTAAGCTAATTACGGAGTAAAATATAAAATAAATACTAATAAATATGTTAGGCGTGATTAAATATTGATGTGATTAATTTGAATGATATGTTTACTATATTATGGATTATAAAAGTTTAAGATTTAGCACAATTAGAGATATTAGGAGATATTAGGAGTGAGTGATGAGATTTAGATATATAGAAAAAATAAGGAAAATTAGCTATTATGAAAGACAGAGGAGATGTTGAGTTAGAAAAGGTTATTAATAGTTGAGAGTGATGGGATTTAGATATATAGAAAAATAAAGAAAAATAACTATTAAGAACGATAGATGAGAGGTTGGAATTTAAATTAAATAAGGAATGACAGTATTGAGGGGCAGGTTAATTACTGATTGAAGTAAGGCGGGCCTTGAGAGAATTGAGAGATCTAGGATCAAAATAGCCCCAATCATGACTATATTCACTGAGAGTAAAGAGTTAATAAAAGGAATAGACAATGAGTCTTAATAATAGAAGACATATAAGTGTTATTAATAAAAGGAATAGAAAAGGGTTAAAAATAATATAGATATAAAAGCTATAAGAAGGTTCAGGGTAAAAAGAAATTAAAAAACAAGAGCAGATCTTCCTTTTTAATTTTTTTGAAAAAAATAGTAAAGAGTTGATGAAAAGCTTAAAGGAATAGAAGACATGGAAGGAAGACTAGTGTCAAGAAGGAATAAGGTAAGGAAAAAATTAAAATAAAAGAAAGAAGGAAGAAAGAGGATTAACAAAGGCAATGGGGAAAGAACCCAAAAGAGGAGAAATAAATAAATTTATTGAATGGACCAACAAATTATTTTCATCACTGAAATTATTAAGGTGCTTTTTGTTTTGACAACTTCTCTCATGTGTAAAGTGCCTTTTAGTTTTGACAACTTCACTCATGTCTAAGGTGTTTTTTAGTTTTGACAACTTCTTATTAAGGTGCCTTTTTGTTTTGACAACTTCTCTCATGTGTAAAGTGCTTTTCAGTTTTGACAACTTTACTCATGTGTAAGATGTTTTTTAGTTTTGAAAACTTCTCTCATGTGCAAGCTCAATAATATGGAGTAGTGGCTAGAATTTTGGTTTGGTCAAACAATATCACGTGTTTAGAGTTATAATAATCTTCAATACTAAGAGATTTGGAGGTATTGTTATGACATGTATTATATGTCATTTGTGCATGTATGATTTTCTACTTGAATAAGGGATTTAGTAAACACTAGAATTGAGCATAGGGTTGAAATCATCTTTTACGATTCTAAAAACACATTATTGTTTGGAGGGTTTAACAATAGTTTTAATATTCTTTTTGGAAAGAATCTTAGGAATTTTGTAGTGGTTCCTTGGATATGGGGAAGGGTGAGGTAGGTTGAAGACAAAGGTGTTATTGTTTGGAGGGTTTAACAATATTTTTATTATTCTTTTTGTAAAGAATCTTAGGAATTTGGTAGTGGTTCCTTAGATATGGGGAAGGGTGAGGTAGGTTGAAGCCAGTAAAGAGGGACTCAAATCGCTTGAGTTAGCTTTAACAAAGCGACACAAATTGCTTGAGTTACCTTTAAGAGGGTCATGGAAGTTTTTTTAATTTGAGCATAAGAGTACCCATTTTCCAACTTTGGTAAGATGATATTTCTCTTATTCTGCGAATTTAGGATTAAAAAGTTACAAAGAAGAAAGTGAATTAACAAAGTGAATAGGGAAAGGACCCAAGAGAGGAGAAATAAATAAATTTATTCAATGGTCCAACAAATTATTAATTTCTAGATTCCCTGATGTTGTAGATATTTTTCACATCAAAATTATTAAGTTTTTCCCATCAAAATTATTAAGGCGCTTTTCCCTTTCGAAAGGAAACTAGAATTGAGAATACGGTTGGAATCATCTTTGAGGGTTCTAAAAAGATGTTAGTGTATTGAGGGTTTAAAAATAATTTTAATATTCTTTTGTTCCTAGAAATTTGGTAGTTGTTCCTTAGATATGGAGAAGGGTGAGGTAGTTTGAAGGTGATGATGAGCTATTGGAAGTGTGTGAGGTAGTGTTTAAGAGACGGATGGAAATTTTTTTGAATTTGATTATAACAATACTCATTTTTCCTAAAAGCTTTGGTAAGATGAGATTTCTCTTCTTCTGTGAATCTAGACTAAAAAATGCAAAATTTCCGAGTTTCAAGAGTTTAAGGAAAATAGATTTTTGAGTAAAGTGATGGTTTGAATAAGTATGAAGATATATATCACTATGAGACATTTTTTTGTAAACTAGATATGTAAGAGTAACATTAGATTGCTAAGAAATGAGAACATGAGTACAATGACAAAATAGATAGAGTTATTTTCATATATTTCCATCATAAACTTAATATGGTCAGAGATATTAAACTTGATATGGGCAGAGATATTATAGACTTTTAAGATGGGGTGATGTGAGGCTAAACTACACTTGTATCACCAACAAAGCGATACTAGTATTTAGATTGGTAAAAGAAAGATTTCATGTTATTCAAAATGCTCCCTAAAATTGTTCGCAGTAAAAATGATCTCATATCCATACTTTCAATTTGTTCATAGCAAATATATATAAAAGTAAAGAAGGCGGAAAATATACTTTGTTTAATAAGGTTAAGGGTTTCATCATTTATAAGGTTAAAACAATGCTCAAAACTGGTAGGACAAGAATTTCTGTGAATAAGGAAAAGCGATTGTAGCGATTGATAATGTCATTTTCATTAAGTTTGAAGTAGTGGGGATTAGGGATAAAATTATTCGGGTCATTTTCAAAATAAATGTTGGAGTTTATTAGCGAGGAAAAGTGTGAAAACATGAGTGAGGGCTTTTATAATACTAACCATAAGTCTAAGAGGATGCAGATTTCATGGATTTTGGACTGTACATACGTCATAAATACAGGGTTTTAGAAAATAAGAAGGTTTTCCATGGATTTTCGATGGTCTATATTTGTTAAATTTGGAAGTTTTTTATCAAAAACTTAAAACCTTTTGAAATTTTGGAAAATGAGATGTCTTTGATAACAACCCAAAACCTTAAACATTTCCCCTGATACACACACCATGTATCCCAAAAAAAATAAAAAAACAAACCCATAATATTTTAAATTAAGCAGGGAAAGTTAAGCTACAAATATCCCCATCCAAAAATGGGTATTCAGTACCAACTGAGCATCATTCATTCATTATAGGAATAGTGAATTCGAAATACAAAACAAACTCACAAACAAAGACGTGGTTTTCTATTTATATGAGGATGAAAAAGAGATTTCAACAGCGAATTACCAGCCGAAGCTCCCTGAATCGCGGCACCTTTTGTGTTACGGAATTGAACAACCATTTGAGAGCCGTTTAGTACCTGGTTGTCTCTATTAACGTCCTCAGCTGCCATTCCAATTGCGGTTTTCGCCACTTTTCCCACATATGAATTGTAGTTCAAAAGAACGCCTATATTCACTACGCGGTCTTTGCGGGTTGCACTACACAAGTTCCCAGTATTGCAGAACAAAACGCAGATAGTCATCAACAGTGCCCGTGCCCGGACACCGACATGGAATTGAACTTCCATACCTCCACTAGACATTAATGTCTGGTTCTCTCATTTAGATTCCAGTACGTTTACATATATATACTTTGGAATCCGATGTATTCGGGTCGCTGGAGTTGTTTTTATTTAATCATTGACTTGCGTCGGAACAGAGAAGTCCACAACTGAACCATGACGAAATTAGGAAACGGCAAAAGCAATGTCGAATTTGAACAGGGCATAATGCTCTCAATAGGTGTAATTTCTTTTTACTCGCTCTCATAATTTCTGTTTGAAAGGAAAACGCATTTTCGACGAAAGCAGCTGATTTGATTAAAATTATAGTACTCATCAGTGTTTTGAATCTTTGTTGAGAAGTTTTCATTTGACTCTGATGCACCCAAAGTGGGGTAGTATGATGCACCCAAAATGCCAAAAGAGTATTGTCGATATGTAGAGAGAGCTTAAAATAAACACTTGTCAATCGCAAAGGACACGAGGCAACATTGGAGAACCGCTATGGCAAAAAAGAGAAGAATAAAATAATGTGTATGGTCTAGAGAGTCTCAAAAATCTCTGAGGCGTTGTCTAACAAAGCCGCAGTTTGGCCAGATGGGGAAATTATAGTTGGAATTTGTGGAAAAATGGTAGAAATGGATTAGCACTACCAAAACTTTCAAGCTTGATCGCTGGATTTCCAACAATTTCAGCCAGACTTTCTCAAAATTGTCTAGAAATTTCTATTATTTTAGGAACGAAAAACGTGGTCTGATTGGACTACAAAATACTCAATTGCAACGAGCAGAAACGGACACCACGCAACATGGGAGAACAACTAGGTTAAAAGAGGAGCAGAAGAAAAGAATGTATATGGTCCAGAGAGAGTGAAAGAATCTCTGACAGCAACCGATGCTCAACTGCAGCAAGCAGATTTGTGCGAGATTTATCTTTTTCCAAAGGTGCGTATGGTCCATAGAGAGTGAAAGAAACTCTGACAGCAACTGAAGCAGATTTCTGCGAGATTTACTATCTCCTACTTTTAGGAATGATCGAATGACATCATTGCGGACGTATACAAAGTTCTAACAGCTACAAACATAATTATGGCATTTTTACTTTTCATAAAGTTCTAACAGCTACAACCATAATTAGGGCATTTTTTACTTTTCCAACTTTTGTAATGGTCATCAGACATCATTGCGGACGTTTACAAACTTCTAACGGGTACAAAAATAATTAGGGCACTTTTGCTTTAGAGAATTGTTACTTTTTCTTATTAAACTTTAATGTTTTTTTAATAAAAAGGTTTCCTTAAAGGTAAAATCAATACTTTATGCAGTTATTTGACTACTATGTTTAGTAAGGTATATAAATTTTATTTTTTGGTTCTCAACTTGTAACTTTTTTCGTGAGGAAACACATGATGTTAACAATTAGGCCTACTTAAATTGTACAGAACAATTTATATTAAAAGTCATTTATTTATTATATAATAACTCACTATTACAATTATTTTAATAAAAAATATGTTTTTAAAGTGTATTTATTAACCTAAAAATAATAATAGAGTGGTATAAGTTTACATATCTTCCACTTTAAAATGTGTTATTCATGCGAAATATATATGAGATTTTTTTGTCAATTGCTATAGTGATTTTTGAAAAACAAATTTAAAAAAAAAATACACAAAAATATTCATGTTCTCATATCTATTAATTTTATCATCTCCCCATCAGAAGATTCTTACAAACTAGCAACTCAAGGAATTCTTTAGGTAGTCTATCATAAGAGAGTGCCCAAACCAATATTTATCTTTATTTTCCCATTTGGAATTACCAAAAAACTTAAAATTGGCTTTTGTGATCCATAATGAATTAAACAAAGTCTTCCGTAAAAATCACATAAGAGAAATGTTTATCCTAAACTTCTTTTAACAGTTGTCTCGTTATACTTTAATCAAGATACAAAAGTATAGAAATTCACCCTTCTTGTTTGTTCCTTGACCATGGGCATATACAAAATGTATGTAATGATGTCATTTCAGAAACAAAACCACCTCAATGCCACATACAATAAGTTTTTTTGGAAAGCCCCATCAAGAATTCATCTCTCCCTCAAGGCTAACTTCAAAAGGTTGCATCATTATAAATTTATCCTTTTTATGTTATGTTTTACCTCGTAATATTTGACCATTCTCAAATAAAAGGAATAATGACTTCCAACTAGATGTCACAACTACTGAAGAAACTTGTATTTCCTTCTCCCCAAACTAAAAAATCAAAATAATGAAAGATCTTTTAAACTTGAAACAAACTTATTATAAATGCAGGAGTGAGACAATCCTAAAATGAGTAAGTGTATATGTATATAGATATACAGTTCTTTATATTTTCTTAATTTTTTATTTTTATATTACCTATTTTATTTTAAATTTTAACTTTGATTTATAAGTTTCATATACAAAATTTTCATATCTCATCAATATTATAATTTGCACTTTTTTATTTTATTATATTTAAATTAAGATAATTTATCTATTATTGTTGGGTAGTTGGGATAGTCTTAGTGATTGGTGGCACTTGGTATGTTGGAGTTGATGACAACCATACTAATATTGAGATTAGATGAAGAAAACGTTTGCATTGATAAGCATGTTGATTCGAGGGGAGTCACGTGGTTGCTACGGTATTCTGTAGAGAATCATCATAGTAGCAGGCTTAATGGAGAAACCATAAAAGGATGATTATGATGGCTGGGGAGTCCTGGAATTTGGAGAATATCATGTTTCAAGAGATAAGATCAGTACTTCCTCAAAGTGGCATAGTAAGAAAGTACTTAGAAAGTTCTTTCCAATGGCATGTTGAATCATGCAAATGGGCCTCTAGATCAAAAGTTATGATCAACTAAAGTAAGGACTTTGAAGCCCTTAGTAGCACAACCCAGAACCTCGGAAGGCTCAGAACCCTGGAAGGCTTGGAAACCAGGAGGTTTATTTAAAAGTGTTATATGATTGTAGTGGGTAGAGGTAGTGAGAGCCCAGAACCCCAAAACCCTGGAGGTTTATTTAAAAGTGATACGGGATTGTCGCGAGTTGGGGTAATGGGAGACCCAAAACCCCGAAATACCAGAAGGATTGAAACTCTGAAGGTTTATTTAAAAGGTGGTCTAAGATGGCAAGGAGTCGGGATAGCATGAGACAATAGTTGACAAATCATCATTTGACAAAATCCATAACATGAATTACCCAAAAGTTGAAAACTTAGAAGAAATTTCAATGGAGTGTTGGGTAAATAGTGTTGGGAGACAAAGAGCGTGTTGGGAGTTGAAAGCTCCGTCAAAAGACGAAAGGCACACTTAGGTCTAGATTTTGCAGTGGTTTTATGCATTTTGGTGACCAAGGGCCTTCAGGTTATTAATAAAGCAAATCCATTGTGGGCAAGCATTTAAAGGAGCGTAGGCCAAAATCAAAGGAAAGGCACCAAGGATAGTGCACATTGGTGGGCAAGTGCCTAGAAGCTCGAAAGCCCATAACTCTTTTGAAAATGTATTTAACAAAAGCTAAAAGTACCAGGGCTTCCGTGATCCAACTCATGTAGTGGCATATGTTTAAAGGACGATTTGACAAATTTGGCATATGTGTCATATTTGGCATTGTATCACTTTTATGGATGAGTCAACAACTCTAGCACACGGTTTACAAAGGATGTATGAGTCTCGAGCTTAAGAAAGTCTGCTATGATAATTACTTGCATGCCACTGGAAATAAATGAACCGAATTTCTCTGAGACATAAAATCCGTAAATCTATGGGCTATGACATATTCATACAAATATTTCAAGGAAGAGAGACATGTCTTTAGTACATTTAGGTATCTCACAAGTAGTTAAGAAGGAATGGGGATCAATACCAGAGTGTTTATGATGAATAAGCGATCTGCATAGGTTGAATTCAATAAAAGTTCTTATTGAGTGTGTATGGAAGATTGAGATTCAATTCACAATATGGAGAATCTATAGGTGGCCCATTGTTATATTTAATAGAATTGTAGTGGCTTCAGATTTTTTGAAGGAACAACATCAGTTATTTCCATGTTGAAACAAACTACCTAGTACAAAGCAATAAATACAGAAGAAACAACAAAGATAATATGAAGGACTATAGAGACAATGTTGTTCCTAGCAAAACAAAGTAGGAAAATAGTGGAGTGCAGTTGCACAAAGTGGGGAACATAGAATTTTTGTGAGTTGCAGAGTGCATCACTATGAATGTGAAAAACAAAAGGGTGACCAGGGCCAAGTGTCAACTGAGATATAATGTAGCAGAGGGTAATGACTAGAGCTAGGTGCATAGTATAGAGCACAGTTCAAAGGAGAAATGTAGAGCTGAAGGAAAGGAAATTGTATTCCAATAAATTGGATTTATATTTTTGTGTATATGTATCAACCTTTGGTTTCAATTTGAAAATTGTATGAAAATTAGAACAATGGCTAGTGCATGTAGCTTCCTATATTCATAAGGGGTTTGTGCCGCCTATGAGTGGATACTCACAAACAAATTGATGTAATTAAGCAGGTGTGTAATTTGCATAATAACAACAAACAAATTGGAGTTTTTGTCCCTTTCAGTTTCCACATAAAAATATTGGTGCCAATATGTGTTTGATGTTATTTTATGGATTGTGTCTACATATGAATGGCTTATCATATTATTTATTTATATATTAGTATTAATGCACTCACAAGTAAGTAGGAGTAGTGAAAATAAATAAAGTTTTTTTCTTAAAATTATAAGAACCTCATAGTTACTTACTTGACCCCCCCTCCCCTCTCAATAATTACTTATTCCAATAATTGGTATCAGAGGTAAGTTCCTGTAGGATCAGTTTAACCAATGAAGGGTAGATCCATAAGTAATTATGTCTAGGGAAGACGACCAAGATGTTTACTCAAGCAAGATAGATGTCTTCGATGGGACAAATTATGCTTTTTGGAAATTTAGGATGGAAGCCCATATTATGTCTCTAGGGGTTGATGTTTGGAGATTTGTGTTCATATATTATGATGTTCCTGATATCCCTCCCATAGATGCATAAAATAAAAACGTGTATGGAAATAATGCTAAAGCCAATAATGCCATTCTCTTTAGCCTTAGTCAATTTGAGCTTGTAAAATTTATGCATTATAAGTCTTCCAAGGAAGTGTGGGTGAAGCTTAGTCAAAGTCCTGAAGGATGTCAAAAAGTCAAGTAGGCCAAACTTCAAACCTTCAAAATGAGGTTTGAAATCTTAAAAATGAGTGAAGAAGAAAGTATATCAAAATACTTCCTCAGAGTTGATGAAGTAACGAGTATGATTTGAGGACTTGGTGAAGCCATCAAAGAATATATAATTGTTTAGAAGCTATTAAGATCTTTGCCTATGATATATAATGCCAAAATATTTTCCATTCGAGAGATGTTTGATGTAAAAAGTCTCACAATGGACCAACTACTTGTTACTCTCAGAGCCTATGAGATAAGAGTAGGAAAAGACAAGTTTAAGCCAAAGTAGGCAACTTTTAAGGTGTCTAAGAAGGGTAAGGAGCACCAAAATCCTTAATATTTTTGTAACTACGAATCTAATTCGGAGTTGGCTCACTTTTTCATGAAGCTAAAGCATGGATCAAGAAAGAATAAAGGGAAGCTTCCCTTCAATTTCTTTGGTTGTGCAAGAGTTGCACAATTTTCATCCAAGTTCGCTTAAAAAGAAATGATATAAGAGGGATATGATCAGAAGTTCAAAGGAAAAGCTCAAAAACATCGAAATAATAGGCTCTCTAAGAACAAGGGTCTATTCTCTAAAGGGGATAGCTCAATTATAGAGTTACATAGTGAAAAATCCTTAGAGGATGAGTTAAATGAATGGTTGTAGATGGAATTTGGAGTAGACTCCAAGAAACATAATATTACAAGCTCTGAAGAAGAAGAATAAATAGTAGTAGTGGACTTTGAAGGAGAACTCATCATCACTCTTGATGAGTTAAAGAAGGCCAGAAGAAATAATAAGCAACTGAAAGAACAATTGCAACATGTTGAAGAAGGTATGTATAACTCAGACAATGATGAATTTGTTTATAAAAAAGAAAGAATGGAAGAAAAAATTAAAACTAAATACACTTTAGCTCCTCGACTAGAAGAAAAAAAACATGTGAGAAACTAACATGCATCTAAAGTAAGACATGTTCAAAGTAAAGAACGAGATGATATGAGAGATGCAAAGAAAAAATTATATTCCTAAGAGTCCATCTAGAAGAAGTTAAGTGAAAGAAGAAGTCCTTAACAAATTGATCCGTGAATGGGAAGAAAATTGTTAGTGTATTGAGGTAGAAGTTGTCTATCTAAGAATAAAGCTTGAGAGACCAGAGAGCAAGAAAGGTGTAAATGAAAAGTTTGTAGAAGGGACAAGAAAGATAACTTAGATTAAGAACTATCAAAGGTCTCCATAGAACAAAATAGCTATGGGATATTCTGGACTAAAATAATATCATAAGAGGAAGATGAACTTTAGGTCTATAGGATTTGAGGAGCCTAGGAGTTGTGCAAAGGTGCATCAAGAAAGAATCAGTGAAGATAGAAACATAGCAAGAAAGAGAGGAACCCTTCATTGGAACAATAATTTCATCATCTCAAAGGATTCATATTAATGGAGAATGAATCAATCAACAAGACAACAGAGGTACCTTCATGTACAAACTCATGAACCTTCCAATTTCAGGTATTCTAATTTATTTTATGGTCATTATTATAAATTTCCTATATTTTGACATAAGGTTGTTGATTGTATAAGAGTCAAAGTTGAAAGAGATGAAAATTTCATTTACAATAAATATCAACATTATATACTCTCACTCTAAAAATAAAAATCCATTCTCTCCCCTCATAAATGATGTTGAATGCTTCAAATGTAATAATTTTGGACACACGGCTAGTGAATACAAAAGAATATTTTAGTACTCATCGAGGACATAGAATGATTGGAAACCAACTTTTCAAAAGGTAAGAAAAATTGGAAACACAAGTCTGGAAAGAGAATGGAATGTGGACTTCTTATGTCAACATATGATCAAGAAAACATATGGTATGTGGATAATGGTTGGTCCAAGCATATGACTAGGGATAAAAGTAAATATATCTCTAAAAGAAAATAAAAGAGGGAATAATGTCATGTTCGATAACAATGCCCCAACAAAAATTAAAGGTAAGGACATAGTCAGCCATGAGGAAAAGACTACTCCTCAAAATGTACTTTATGTAGAGGGTCTCAAGCACAACTTGATTAGTGTAACCTAGATTCATGATAATGGCTATAATCTGATATCTCAATCCAAATATTGTGAGATATGAGACGAAAATAATTGAATGTTGGTAGGAAAGGAAATTAGAACTCACAATAGTGCATATGTCTTTGATGACTCTAGAGTAAGGTGTTATTTGAGAAAGAGAAATGAAACGTGATTATGGCATAGGAGACTTGGTCATATGAACTTTGAGAGCCTGATAAAAGTTGGCAAGATAAGAGCTTTGAGAGGATTTCCATTCCTGTCAAAGCTTGATAATTCAATTTGCAATTCTTGTCAATTTGGTAAGTAGACCATGACTCATTTCAAGAAAAAATAATTCTCTTCATCTAGACCACTCAAGCCAATTCAAACAGATATCTATTGCCCAACTAGAACAAAATTCCCAAGAAGAGAGAGATATTTTATGTTTCTTATTTATGATTTTACTAGAGCCATAGGGATCATGCTCTTAAAAGAGAAATCCAAAGCACTTAAACATTTTAGGACTTGTAAATCTCAGGTAGAAAATGTGAAAGATCTACAAATAAAATTCTTAAGATGAGATAGACAAGGAGAATACACCTCAAGATAGTTTGAAGAATTTTGTGAAGATCATGGTATAACAAGGAAATAATTTATGGCTAGAACTCCACAACAAAATGGAGTAGCTGAGAGAAAGAAAAGAATAATCCAGGAGATGACCAAAACTATGCTAGATGAAGTAGATGTACCTCATACCTTTTGGGGAGAAGAATACAGGAAACAATGTATCTATAAAAAAATAGAACTCAGGCCCAACAAAGATAAAAATCCTTATGAGTTGAGGAAGGGGATACCCACGTGAGTAAAATACTACAAGGTGTTTGGGAGTAATTTTTTTATCAAGAAAAATGATAAAAAATATTGGAAATTTGATTATCGTGTTGATGAGTATATATTTTTTGGGTACTCAACCCGAATTAAAGGATACATGTTCTACAACAAAAGAATAAAGAGAGTTGAACACTGCATTGATATAGTAGTGGATGAAGTAATGCAAAAATTCAAGTCTTCCAAAGGAGATATGAACATAGATGGAGAAGAAAGCTCAACCACCAGAATCTCAGATCAAGCATGAAAAGAGGCATATGATCAAGATGAAGAAAAAAGTACAAAACCAAGGTCCAAAACTCCCTCAAGATATGTACAAAAGAACATCTAGATAATAGAATTATTGTTGATCAAATACTTGGGCTTCAAACTATGAGAAGATTAGTTTGTAGCCCAAGATGCATAAATCTAGTTCTATTATCTTAGATTGAGACCAGGAATCTGAATCAGGAAAGTGAGGATAAATCTTGGATTAAGGAAATGGATGAAGAGATAGATCAAATCAAGAAGAATGACACTTGGGATATTATTCCAAGACCCAAAGAGAAAAATGTCCTAGGAATTAAATGAGCCTTCAAAAATAAGCTAAATGATTAAGGTCAAGTGATTAAGAACAAGGCCCATTTATTGTGCAAAGGATATGCAAAAATAGAGGGAGTAGATTTTGAAGAAACCTTGAAACCTATAAAAAATACTAAAAACTATCATAATGTTTCCTTCTTTTGCCAGTCATAGAAACGTCAAGGTGTATTAGATGGATGTGAAGTCAACATTTCTCGATGAAGATATGGAAGAAGAAGTTTATATTGAGAAGCAATATTGGTTCATTGTCATTGAAAATGAAGGGTTTGTGTGAAAATTGAAGAAGGCCTTATATGGACACAATCATGCCCCCAAAGCCTGGTATGCAAGACTAGATAGATATTGAACAACAAGGGTTTGAGAGTGGCACTATAATCAGCAATATGTATATAAAATCTGAAGATGAACACTTACTAATTGTGGTAGAGTATATGGATGACATAATGTTTGGTAGTGATCTCAAGCAGCTGGGACATCAATTTGAAAATTGTATGCAAACTGAGTTTGAAATGTCCATCATACGAGAATTGTCATTTTTCTCAGGATTACAAATTTCCCAATAAAAATATGGGATATTTATCTCCCAATCCAAACACCTACAAGAAAACCTAAATAAATTTGGATGGGATAATTACAAGTACGTTAGCACCCCCATGGTTATAGGATATAAGTTATGCAAAGAAGATGAGACACCGTAAGTTAATTAAATTGTCTATAGATCGATGATAGGAAGCTTTCTATATCTCACAACATATCGATTGGTTATCACGCAAGTAGTAGGCCTAGTAGACATATTTCAAGCCCGCCCCTGTGAAAGTCATGTCTTTGTTGCCAAAAGAATCTTCAAATCTCTACAAGGATCAAGAGACTATGGGTTGTGGTATGCTAGGAGTCAAGAGTTTACATCAAATTCCTACATTGATGCTAATTGGGTAGGTAGAATTGATGAAAGGAAGGGTACATGTGGTGCATCATTCCTTTTGGGAAACTGCTTAGTGTCTTGTGTCATCGAGAAATAAGACTCCATTTATTTATCAATTGCTGAAGTAGATTCTATTGTAGTTGCCACTTGTTGCTCACATATCTCTGGATGAAGAATACCTTGAAGGAAATTAACGTAGAGTTGAATTGTCCAATTACAATCATGTGTGACAACACTAGTGCTATCAACCTCTCTAAGAATCTTGTCATGCATTCAAAGACCAAGAAAATTCATATCCGGTTTCACTTCTTAAGAGAACATCTTGCTTCTAGTGTTGTTCATCTTGAATATGTGGCCACTAAAGAACAACTTGTAGACATATTTACTAAGCCACTTGCAAGAGAGATATTTGTGTATCTTCGAAATTAGATAGGAGTTGTGACTCCTCCTCCCAAATGAATCAATTACAATGAGTGTTGGAAGCTACTCAAATTGACGAATTAATTGAAGAGTAGGCTTCATTATTTCAAAGGTAGACTTTATAATGATCATTTTCCATTGATGACAAAGGGGGAGAAGATTACGAGTGCCAAGGATAAGAACAATGATGAAGGAAACCATGTATGGTTTCAGGAGAAGCTTAATTTTTTTTCATTAATGCCAAAGGGGGATATCATTGGACAATTCGCATTGTGTGAATGATTGGTGGCACTTCGTATGCTAAAATTGATGACAACTAGACCAACAATGAATTTAGAGGAAGAAAATGTCGGAATTGATAAGAATGCTATATCAAGGGATCTCCTATGGTTGTTTTCATGTTCTATACATAATCAAAATAATATTAGGCTTAGCGGAGAAGCCATAAAAATATGACTATGATGGTTGGGAAGTCCTAGAATTTGGAGGATATTTTATCTCAATAAATTGGATTAATTCTTCCTTAAAGGGACATATTTTGAAATTCCCTAGAAATATCTTCCCAACGATATGTTGAATCATGAAAATGGACCCCTACATCAAAATTTATGATCAACCAATGTAAGGACTTTGAAGCTCTTAGTAGCAAATCCTACAACCTCAGAACCTGTAAAGGCCCAGAACCCCGAAGGTTTATTTAAAAGTTTTATTGGATTGTAGTGAGGGGGGTAGCAACAAGCTTGGAACCTTGGAGGTTTATTTAAAAGTGTTATGGGATTGTAGTTAGCAAGGGTAGCTAGATGCCCAGAACCCGTAAAGGGCTAGAATCTTGTAGCTTTATTTAAAAGTGCTACGGGATTATTGTGAGCCAAGGTAGTAGGAAGCCCAAACACCATAACCTTGGAAGGCCCGAAACCAAGCAGTTTTATGTAAAAGGTGTTTGGGGATGGCAAGGAGACATGCTAGCATGGGAAAAAAATTGATAGATCATCAGTTGACAGAACTCGTAACAGGGATTTCCTAGAAGTGGAAAACCTAGAAGAAATTTCAATGGAGTGTTAGGTAAACAATGTTAGGAGACAGAGAGTTTGCTAAGAGTTGAGAGTTTTGTCAAAAGAAAAAAAGTGCACTTAGGTCTATTTTTTGTGGTGGTTTCATGTGTTTTGGTTACCAATGGCCTCGAGATATTAATAACTCAAAACCTCTACGGGAAAGCATTTAAATGAGTGTGTTCCGAAGTCAAAGGAAACACACCAAGAATATTACACCTTGGCGGGCGAGTGCCTCGAAGCACATAACTCTTGTGAAACTGTATTCAAGAAAAGTTATGGGTACCAGAGCTTCTGGAATTCGACTCATGTACCGACATATGTTTAGAGGATGAGTTGGAAACTTTGGCATATGTGTCATATTTGGAAGCTCCAATCCACAGTTTACAAAGGATGTATGACTTGACAACTAATAGTAAATGTACACAAAGAGGTTGTTGTCGTTTCATTAATGATGACTATAAAGCCAATATTGAGCTTAAGCAAGTCTCCTCTGATAATTACTTGCACACCACCTATAATAAATGAAGAGAATTTCTCCAAGGCATCATATCAGTAAATCTATGGGCTTTGACAGAGTGGTGCAAATTTTTCAGGGAAGAGAGACATGCCTTCAGTACACTTGGGTCTCTAAGATGAAGTTAAGAATGAATGGGCAGCCTTTTTGGAGAGTGTAAGGTGACCAAGTGATCTGCACAGGCCAAATTCAATGTAGGTTCTTATTGAGTGTGCAGGCAAGAATGAGATTCAATTCACAGTATGGACAATCCATAGGTGGCCCATTATTATATTTAATAGAGTTTTAGTGTCCTAGAAATTTTTTATGGAACAACAATAGATAGTGTCATGATGAAACAAACTACCAAGTACAAAGAAACATAGACAACAGAAACAACAAAGACAATAGGAACGGCTACAAAGACATCCTCATTCCTAGCACAACAGAGGAACACAATAATGGAATGGAGTTGTACAAAATGGGGAATGTAGAATTGTTGTGCGCTGCATAGTGCAACTTTGTGAGTGTGTAAAACAAAAAGTTGAATGGAACCAAGTGTTAAATGAGATACAAAGTTGTAGAGGGATGAGAACAAATCTCGTTGAGTAGTAGAGAGTGTAGTTCAAAGGAAAATTGCTGAGTGAAGGGAAATGAGTTGTTATTGAAGTAGATCAGATTTATATTTTTTTTTGTATGTATCAACCTTTGTTTTAGTTTGAAAAATGTATGGAAACTAGAATAGTGGCTAGAGAAAGTAGTTTCCTATATTCATAAGGGGTTGATGCCTCTTGTCAAGGAGGAGTTCAGATCTCTTTTGAGTGGTTGCTCATAAACAAATTAATATAATTAATAAAATGCTTAATTTATATCATAACAACAAATAGATTAATGATCTTCTCCATTTCATGAGTTTCCAT
>APFE031326425.1:0-46492 GCA_000404065.3 Pinus taeda | reverse complement strand
CCCCAAGTATTATTTCCAACAATTGGAATCAAAGCAGGTCCTTTAGAAGAAGCTTGATCGCTTGATGGAAGATCCATCAAGATGAATAATCACGAAAGCATGGGATCCATCAGACCGCCAATATTCGATGGGAGAAACATTGTTTATTGGAAAATAACAAGCACAACCAATCTACAATATCTTGGAACAAATGTTTGGGAAATTGTGGAAGCAGGATATAAATTTCCAACAACAATTCCTATAGACACGACAGGTAAAAAGCAATATGAAACCAATGCCAAAGTTGTCAATACTTTATTGGGAAGTTTGTCACAACAGAGTTTTTCAAAATGATGCAACTCAAATCAGACAAAGAGATATGGGACAAAATCATTCAGAGCTATGAAGGAGACTCTTAGGTAAAATGTTCTAAGCTTCAAACTCTCAGAATTCAATATGAAACTCTTAAAATGCATAGTGATGAAAGTATATCTAGTTACTTGTTACGTATAGATGAGGTTATTAATTTTAGGAAGAATCTAGGTGAAGAAATAAAGGAAGTTACCTTAGTTGATAGAATTTTCAGATCCTTGTCTGCTAAATTTAAATCAAAAGTGTCTGCCATAGAAGAAAAACAGGAACTGTAGAATATCACTATGACACATCTTCATGGAATCAAAACTACTTTTGAGATGAGAAAAAGAGGTCCATCAAATATGAGAGAAGCCGCATTTAAAGCTTCAGCAAAAGGAAAAGAAAAGGAAGAACATAATGAATCAGGGCACATTTCAAAAGAACAAGATGGGGTAAATTTTTTCAAGAAGCTTCAATGGGGTTCAGGAAGGTTCAAAGGTAAGCTACGCTTTGCATGTGGTAGATTCAGTCATTATGCTTCCAGAAGTCCTCATAAAGATAAATATGAAAAAGGAAAGGTATATGTAAAAGGTAATAGGAAACAAGTTGAGAATAGGAGTTACTATACTCATGAAGATAGCGATGGTTTATCTAATAGTGATGAAGATGAAACTAGTCAAGATTATAGACTTCTCATGGCTTATGATAATGATGATTTTTAAGATGCTTTAGAACAGGAAAACTTTCATGAAGAAATATGTAAAATCCAAATCTATTTAGAAGAAAAGAATATGATTATAGATACCTTGACATACCAACTTGCTGAAAAAGAAAAACACAATGAAAAACTAGAATGTGAAATTGTGGGTGTCAGGAAATATCTTGAGAAAACAAAATCTCTCAATCATAGATTTTCTATACGATCAGAAACTTTAAGTGAAATTATCAAAGTTCAGTGTTCTCCTCTGATAAAGATAGGTCTTGGATATACTGAAGAAGCATCTAAATCACAGAAGTCATCAACCTCCACCAAAAGCTATCTTGATGTAGCAAAGACCAGTGAATAGTATGAAAATCATTAGCAAAGGCATAAAGCTGATCACCAGGTAAATCATACTCAATTTTCTCCAAGGATGAATTTCAATAGAAGCCACAACCAACCTCAGGAAAATCATACTCAATTTTCTCCAAATATGAATATCAATAAGAACTACAATCAACAAGTAAATAGATTTGATAGTCACAAAAACTTCTTTAATGGGCAATGTTTTTCATGTCATAATTTTTGGCACAAAGCTGCTCAATACTTTTCTTACAAAACCATCATGACTAGAGAAGCACAAAATCAAAGGAATGTAACAAGGATCAAGAGAAGTTTCTATAATAACTTTTCTCCTCTTGAAAATGAAATAGAATGCTTAATTTGTAACAACTTTGGTCATGAAGACTCTGAATGCAAGAGAAAATTTCGGCAAACACCTCAAAAGGAGAAAATTCCATTAAATCCCAAGATATGGAGAAGGAAAGAATCTCAAACTAAAAGATGTTTTATAACCTTGTATGCAGAAGGACAAGAAAATCCGTCGTACATCGACAGTCGATGCTCCAAATATATGACAGGTGACAAAGAGAAAGTTCACTCATATAATGCCTTAGGAAAGGAAAAGAATGTCTCATTTGGAAATGACACTCCAACTATCATCAAAGGTAAAGGTTTTGTTTTCTTGAAAGAAAAGGTTAAAGCTAGAAATGTTATGTATGTAGATTGTTTAAAGCATAACCTGTTGAGTGTCAGTCAAATGTGTGATCAAGGAAATGAGGTGGCATTTCGATCAAATGGATGTGTTGTTTGTGAGTTGATACAGGGGAGACTGTGATCAAAGGTACAAGAACTCCAAACAACTTATACATACTCAAAGGAGGAAAATGAAAATGCTATCTAAGAAAAAATGATGAAAACTGGTTATGTCATAGAAGATTGGGACATCGAAGATTTTCTAAAATAAGAAAAGCATGTAGAATCAAGGTTGTTCGTGATCTTCTAGAAATCGACATTCTAGAAAATACAATATGCAAAAAATATCAAATCGGTAAGAAAATTGGAGTTCACTTCATGGAAAAAGAAGGGTTAGCTAGCAAGCCTGTTGAACTTATCCATAATGATTTATGTGGACCAACAAGGAAAAAGTCACATCATGGAGAAGAATACTTTGTTTTGTTCCTTGATGATTTTTCTAGAATTTGTTGGATAGGTCTTTTAAAGAATAAAGATAAAGAACTTGAAAAGTTCCAAGCTTTCAAAGCTTTGGTTGAAAATGAATCAGATCAAAAAATCAAATTCCTTAGATCTAATCGAGGAGGGGAATTTATATTGGCTGAATTCTTTGACTTTTGTGAGCAATATGGAATAAAAAGGGAATTCTCCACTGCAAGAACACCTTAGCAAAAGGGTGTAGTAAAGAGGATGAACAGAATAGTTCAACAAATGGCTCGAGCCATGCTCTATGAATCTGGAACTCCTGCAACCTTTTGGGGTGAAGCTGTATTCATTGCTATGACTATTATCAACAAAGAAAATGTTTAGGTAAATAGCACTCAAACTCCACATGAACTCTAGTATGGTAAGACTCCTACTGTAGAATACTTTAAAATTTTTGGAAGTAAATGTTTTATCAGAAGGACGGATGAAAAACTTGGTAAGTTTGAACCCAGAGCAGATGAAGGGATTCTTCTTGGTTATTCTTCTAGAAGTAAAGGATATAAATCTTATAATCAAAATTATATTGAAGAAGAAACCAATGAAGCACCACAAGAAGATATAATGGTAGAATAAAAGACTTCGTCGAGGTATGTTAAGAAAAATCATCCAGAAACTCAAAGTTTAGGAGAAAGGGAGGCTCGTGTACAGACAAGAATAACTATTACAGGGACCTCAAGCTATCTAGCATTACTATCCTCCTTCGAACCTCAAAATTTAAATGAAGCATGGAAATATGAATTTTGGATCAAGGCCACGGATGAATAACTTGAGAAAATTGAAAAGAATGACACTTCGGAATTAGCTCTTAGACCTCATTTTAAAAATATTATAGGAACTAAATTGATATTCAAGAACAAGCTAAATGAAAATGGAAAGTCATTAGAAACAAGGCCACATTTGTTTGTAAAGGGTATGCTCAACAAGAAGGTATAGATTTTGAAGAAAATTTTGCACTTGTTGCTAGACTTGAAGCCATAAGAATGTTTCTTGCTCTTTCTAATTTTCAAGGATTCAAAGTATACCAAATGGATGTAAAATCAACCTTCCTTAATGGATATTTAGAAGAAGAAGATTATATTGAATAACCAGAACGATTCATCCTTGGAAATGATGCAAAACTTGTATGCAAACTCAAAAAGTCTCTCTATGGTCTGGAAAAGGCTCCAAGGGCTTGGTCTTATCACCTTGACAAATATCTACACCAACAACGTTTTACAAAAGGTTCTGCAGATAGAAATTTATATACAAAGATTGAAAATGATAAATTGCTAATTATTATTGTTTATGTTGATGATATCATTTTTGGTAGCAATGAAGAATGCATGAGTCATAATTTTTCTTCAGTAATGCAGCAAGAATTTGAAATGTCCTTACATGGTGAACTTACCAATTTTCTTGGTCTACAAGTTCAACAAACTAAATATGGTATTTTTCTTTCACAAACAAAATATCTCAAGCAGATCTTGAAAAAGTATGGAATGGAAGATTCTAAACCTGTATGTACTCTAATGGTAACAGGATGCAATCTCAACTCAAATGATGAATCGACAGCAGTACATCAACCAACTTACAGATCCATGATTGACAGATTGCTTTATCTAACAGGTACCTGGCCTGACATCATGCATGTAGTAGGAATAGCTGGAAGATTCCAAGAAAAGCCAAAGAAATCACACCTTCAGGCAGCAAATAATTTTCAAATATCTTCAAGGAACTCAGGACTTTGAACTATGGTATCTTAGAGATGAAGATCTTACTATTCATGCATATATAGATGTAGATTGGGTAGGAAGTGTTGATGATATAAAAATCACTAGTGATGGTGCATCCTATATGGGTTCCAAGTTAGTGTCTTGGTTCATCAAGAAACAAATTTGAATTTCTTTATCTACAACTGAAGTAGAATATGTGGTTGTTGCATCTTGTCGCACACACCTACATTGGATGATGCAAACTTTGCAAGACATTCAGATCACATGTACTCCACCCATCTCCATTATATGTGATAATACAAGTTCCATCAGTGTTTCAAAGAATCCAATCATGCCCTCTAAGACCAAGCACATACCCATCAAGTACCATTTTCTATGAGAGCAAGTTCTTGAACGAAAGGTCAAATTGGAGTATGTCCCTTGCAAAGAATAGGTTGCTGATATATTCACTAAACCACTACCCAGAGAAACATTTGAACATCTCATACAAAAGCTGGGAGTTGTTGCTACATCATCCTACTGTTAAATCCAAATTTTCAGATGAAGTTTACTACATGCTGGTTTCATGAAGTATATGCGTGGGTACATGTGGGTTGCCTTGGTTGAAAGCGCGTATATGTTTTTATAACAAAAAAATAGTGGTAGCACAAGTTTAGGGGGAGCATTCACATTTCACATTGTTGGCATTATGGTTGTTGAACTCAACTATTTCCTAGTTGAATCAGTCATTAGTGTGATATAACTTCTTCTGTCATGGTATATATTTCAATGACTTCTATTTGTCATATGATGTAATTTATTTCCCCAAATATCGTTGGGATGGATGATGTAATAATTGATGTATTTCTGTCATGTATAAACTTTGGTATATCCCCACTTGGTTGGGTAGATAAGTCAAATATGGTGTATCCCCACTTGGTTGGGTGATTGATGTATGCATGAGTTCATGGTCATAGGGAGGTCATACTCCCTTTGTTGAGTTATAGTGTCATGTTATTATACTGAATAATTTCTCTGCAGACTCGACATGTACTCAGGGGGGGTATGGATAAAATCGTTCAAAGGAGGAAAGTAGAGTGGTCTGTCCTTTACCCTTGATGTCAAAGGGGGAGAGTATTTTTGTATTTTGGTGTTGTATGGTATCTCTAATACAGAGGATCAAGAACATGGAACTAAGGTCTATTGATGAGAATAAAAAAGTTGAAGGAAGAATATGATGTAAGAGCAGTTTAAGAGATACACAGGTTCACATAGCCCAAGCAGTGTATACACACAGGTACTAATAACAGAAATAGCATATAACCTACACACACACTCCCTGAGAAGGAAAAAGCACGTA
Organism: Pinus taeda; assembly: GCA_000404065.3. Taxonomy (NCBI): domain Eukaryota; kingdom Viridiplantae; phylum Streptophyta; class Pinopsida; order Pinales; family Pinaceae; genus Pinus; species Pinus taeda. The sequence continues at coordinate 40,848 of APFE031326425.1, read as the reverse complement.
CATGTTGAAAACCATGGTTTTGGTCTGAGGTATTTGGTCCAAGGTATCTTTGGACCATGATATTGACCCTAGGTATTTAGTTTGCGGTATTCGGTCTGTGATATTTGATGCAAGATATTGGTCCTAAGTGGATTCGGTCCATGGTATTAAGAAAGGCCAAAAAATATATAAAGAAGAGAGGATCATAAGGCTAGATGTGCAAGTGAATAAGATTCTAAGGAATACTTATATCTGAAGTATATTTTATGTTGTAGGGTTATGTTTGGTACTTGATCTCAAATATTTATGTGCACCTCCAGTTCAATATTAGATCAGGATCATGAGACCTAAAATGACTTATTCTTTTTCTTGAATGATCTGATATTGGCTAGATCTAATGTTTTGCATCTGTTTTATTCGTTATCTATCATGATCTGGGTTTGTCTAAAGTCTACAATTGCAGAAAAATTCTGAGTCAATATTTGCAAATCTATGCATAGGTTCTTCTTCGCAAAAGAGGGTATACATGTAGGTTCTTTTCTTTCAAGTAGTGTGTACAAAAGAAAGGCTTAATGTAAATAGATGACTGATCTATTAGATAAAAATTGCTAATTTATTCTTGCTGCTATTTTAGTGTGATCTGTCATTGAAGTCTTCTTAGATATGAGTGTAAATCTGAATGCATAAGGAGGTTGATATTTGATTGATTGTATAAGTGAGAAGAAGTGTTTTCTGTTGCCTACCTATGTAAAGTTCTGTAAGTTGACAGTATATGTTCAGTACACTACTAGTTGGTAGAATTTGTGATTCAGAGATTTTATGATTCAGAATCCTTAGAGGTATACGTAGGTTGGGCTAAAGGAAGTAGCGTATACATGCAAGTTTTCTTCATTGAAGTAGCGTATACAGTCTGACACATGAATTTTTGAGGTTTCAGTTGGTTCTGAATGTTGATATAGGTTTCTAGGTTAAACATAGTGTTTTGATGACACTGATCTGATTGTTTCAGATTAACAACATGTTGGTTGATGAAGTTTGAGTTCCTAAACTTCTGATGGGTTGTTGATGAGTCGAGGTCTTCATATGTCTTGATATGTGCCAGGAGCATCCAATCTGAAAATTCATGAAATGTGGTCCCTGGTGGAAGAGTGGAGTTTTCTGTAGGTTGGAACCAACATATTAGTGAACATATTGGTGAGTACAAGAGCTAGGGGGTTGTAGCTCCCTTCCAGTAGAAGCTGGAGAACGAGAGAAGGTTGTAACCATCAATAGGTAGAAGCGTACGTACTGGTATGAGTCCTCAACAGTACAAGATTGTAAACAGATTTTCTTATTATTAAAAGAAGATAGAGATGACAAAAGAATGTGGTTTTCACCCACATTGGGTTTCCACCTTAAATATTTGTGTTCACGTGTTTTGCTTATGTGTAATGGTTTATTATGTCTATACTGCACATGGTTACTATTTAATGATTGGTGAAGTACTGATGCACTGACTAAAGATCAACATATGATGAATTAACTGAATCATAAGTTTATTGTATAAATGTTGGTTGCCTTAAAGATAGTTGTGTGTACACGCTAGTTCCCCTCTCTGAAGTAGCGTATATTATTCTAATTATGAAAAAGAAAAATTCTTAATCTGATAATACTGATTCACCCCCACTCTCAGTATTATTTCCAACAATGTTTCCTTGTGTACAATAAATCGAGGCTCATATACAAGTAACAACAATTTAAAGTTGTAACAAGCTTAATGACTCCCATTCAAATTAGAAATTACACTAAATAAATACGTATAAAATGATTACATCCAAATCAACTTAGAATGAGATACGTATATGTTCAAAAATATATTACTAAAATTGGAAATTGTATACAAAAAAATGCATATAAAATCGTTATGTCCAAATTAACTGGAATGAAATGGGTATGTGTTGAAAAATATATTTGTTAATAATATTGAAAAATAATTATTGTTTTTCAAAATTAAACATTATAACTTATATTGGTCAACACTAAACTAATAGTAGTCAACATGGAAATCTACTAATATTGACATGGACTAAAAAATTGATACTTAAAATTAAAAATAATTTCCTACTTCAAATAAATTTATTTTTGTAGTAACTAGTTACTATGCACATTTAGATTTTTACTTTTACTTATTAAAGTGTCTAGGAACACATGAACTGGCCTAGTTGCATAAGTTGAAGGGACAGTAAATGTTGATAGATATCAAAAACACTTATCTCATTGTACATCTCATACTACTAAGATTTAAATTATTTTAAAGATTTAGATTATTTGAAATTATTGCTATAAGAAAAAAAACAATTACACATCTTATTGTAAAATGGACCATTTTTCTACAAAATTTTCTTATATATATAAATGAATGTTATAAATAATAATGAGGAACTTATCATAGAGGAACTTATTAGAATTGAAATAATTTCAAATCACTAGGAAATTGGTGGGTGGGGAGCCATGCAACACGAATCTAATTTTTTAAATTTATTAAAAGTAATGGACCATTTTGCTAAATAAAATTTTCTTATATATAAATGGATGTTATAAATAATAATTAGGAACTTATCATGTAACCCTTTTGAAAATGGTCAGGCTAGCCATTGTTTACCTTTTTCATATCCATTTGGGATGTCTACCTTTTTCATCTCCATTTGGGATTTGTCTGTCTGCTATTTTGACATGGGTCAAGTTTAACATAAAAAATAGAAGCAATTACACATCTTATTGTAAGATTTTCTTATATATAAATGAATGATATAAATAATAATGACGAACTTATGATGGAGGAAATTATTAGAATTAGAATAATCTCAAATCCCTAGGAAATTGATGGGTGGGGAGGTACAAATCTAGTTTTTAAAATTTATTAAAAGTAATGGACCATTTTTCTAAATAAAATTTGCTTATATATAAATAGATATTATAAAAATTAATGAGGAAATTATCATGGAGGAACTTATTAATATTGGAATAATCTCAAATCCCTAATAAATTGGTCAGTGGGAGCCAAATGACACAAATCATTTTTTTTAATTTATTAAAAGTCGATGCAACCTAAGAAAGTGTGTAATACACTACAACCATTGATAAATATTTTCACCATAAACATTTCACCACATCACTAATGAAAGCATAAGTTTACATATAGAAATAAGTGCATATTTATATATGCTTATGCACAAAGAAGAATGCATATATACATTTTATTATATGAGTTAAATAACACATAATACCTGAACACTGATCAACATAAAAATATATACACGACCACCTAAAAGTGAATAAAAAACATAAAAAAAAAAATCAACCCCAAAATCATAATGCAATAGTTGGATATTTCTTAGTTTTAATATTGTGTTGATGAAGATAAGGCACCCATTCTATTAGAGTGGGTCACTTGGAGGTTCTCATTAACTAGTTACGAATTCCTATAAATAATTAATAGGTGGATGGTAAGGATTTAACCTCCATAAAATATTCTAGAATTTTCATAGTAGTATACAGAAATCAATGATTGAGATTTATCTCAAAAGTAGTTATTGCTTTTCTTATCCTTTTAACTAAATTAATTAATTAAAGAAAATTCTATATGGAAAAATATTGTATGAAATGGGTTATGGTTTTTTGGGCATGTAGTATTGATAAGCCAGAGTAATGACCCATGATATTATAACAAAATTTTGTGGGCATGGCATTTTATACTATTCTTGATGGTAGCATATTAATAAATATGATAGGATTTACATTCAATTATGTATTTTTAGAGATTTCCTTTAGGTGCTTAAGGGATTTGTTAGTTAGAAAAATATTGAAATTATAATTGAAAAATTAAATGGGCTTGATTTTGATTTTTTCAACCAATTTATAGCTAGATCATAACCTAACCATTTTATTTTTATAAAATAAAATACCTATATTTTTGGTCAAGTTCATATAGAAATTTTGGGTTTGGGAATTCTTAAGATAGCTACCACACAAAATTTATTTAACTAATTATGATAAAGTACCACCTTAAATCATGTTCATCTTGAGACGTTATTGGGTATTTTTTTGTTTAGGAATGACAATCCTGGACATAAATACTTCTTAACTATGATTAACATACATGGTCACTTGTTATTCTTGGACCTACACAAGTTGTGAAAAGGCAACCATAATTACTTCTGAAAATATGAGAATGAATGATTAAAAAATTTAACGTCTACAAGGCTAAAGATATCCTATGGGACCTCTTTTAGAGTGCAAAACTTGAGAAATGTATGCACCTCAAGAGATATAATCCTCTTCAAAATGGATCTATATTAGTTTTATATATGCATATAGCATGTGTAACTATTCATTTTTAAAGTTGTATTTTTGAATGCATAAATGGATACAATGCCTTGAAAGTTTACTTAGACACTTGGATTGTGTAAATTACAACACATAAATTTGTAATTACAATAAATATTTGCTAGACAAAATTTAAATTTAAAATTAAAATTGGAATTAACGGCTCGAGGAAAATGACTCCAAATTAATTTAAAAAGATTAAAAGGAGATAGTTAAATTTCTAAAACAAACTATTATTTATATTGAATGTAGAACATCATGGAATATAAAGGTCACTCTAGTGAAAGATGCTCTTTCTTTAATCTCATTATCAACACACATTTTTGGTGCGAGGACCTATGGTATTGTTTCTCCTCATTACCTTTCATGTTATAGCTTGGATATAATATGTATAAAATATTTTGACATAGTGGTATGATTAGAAGAAATAGTTTAGCCAGTTGCTTCGAGTTACATATGTCAAACATGTAGAGTAGTGCAAGCCTGACACGTTTCCTCCCCTTAAGCCTCCACCTTTTAGGTTGTTATCTTTCCTTTGCTGCAACATTTTTGTAGTAACATGATAGGCATGTTTAATTCCTTCTATGTATATTTGCACCTTTAGGATCAATTTCTAGTCATAATAAGAATTAATATATGAGTTAAGAATATATACAATTAGAAAAGCATGTAACACCATTATAAATATTCACCCCAGTTCATTATTAAGATTTTTAATTTATAAATATGTTTTATTACAATATTATAGGTCACTACAAGAGTGATTGGGAAATGGAGCAGGTAGCGTTTTGAGGTCGCATGAGAAGGTAGGGTTTCAAATAGTCTCCACGGCTGCACCCTAACAACCCTGCATGAGTATCACTAAATGGAGGAGAGAAAAACTTACTTGCAACACTTTGCTGAGGGCATAATGAGTGGAATGGAAGGGGGGGAGATCCCCTCCTATAAGAACATTGCAACACGAAAATCAAGCTAACATGGAGCAAACGACCGAAGTGGTGAAAGAGTGAAAGGAATACCAGTCTTGGAAGCCAAATGGCAAATGGGTTTGGAAGGAAAATGCCTACCAAGAGCTACCAAAAAGCCCAGAATCATTATCCAAAATAAGAAACTGGAGGAACACCAAAATTACATGAAGCACCATGCTGTAATCTGCAAGTTCATAGGAAGATGGTTGACGGAGAAAGAGTTAATTAAATGGATCTAGAAACAATGGCAACTGAAAGGACACTTCGATCTCAAGCTTGGGGCAAAGGGATTATTCACAATTATATTCTGAAATCTAGAAGATAAAGAGAGGGTCTTTGAAGATGGGCCATATTTCTTCAATAATGCGGATTGTTCATTAGACATTGGGAAGAATGATACAACCTAGATCAGGAAAGACTCCTGGCTGCCCCAATCTGTGTCTGGCTATTAGACGTACCAATGGAATTTTGGGATCTTGAGATCTTATAAGGTATCAAGAACTCTATTGGAACCTTTTTTAAAGTAGCAGACTCGACAAGAAAGGGCAGATACATTTCCTATGTCCAGATTTGTGTCTATATGTATGTCATGGAGCCACTCCCAGGCTATATAGAACATGAATATCATGACAAGATTGACAACCTCTAAACTATGAGCACATACCTTTTAGGGGCCGTTGATGCCATGAATATGGTGACTTGTTCTGGGCATGTCCCCTTAACCAAAGTGAAAATGCCACCCCGGAAAAAAGGAATGATGAACCACCAACGAAGGAAAATGGAGAAGGGTTCCAGGAGGTGCAATGGAGAAAACAGTCTAAGAAAGAGGCAAGGAACTAGAAATAAAACCTAATTGAGAAAGATTATAGACCCCCAAACCGCTTTTCAGTGCTGCAGGAGGATGACATTGGAGAACACATGTTGGACAACACCCTGGAAATGGAAGAACCAAAAGACAAAGAATTGGCATGCAACAAAATGAAGAATCCAGAGACAGAAGTAGATCAAGAAATGGCGGAAAATATGAAAATGGTGGAACAAACCCTAATGGAGATTGATAACCAAAAAGAGGACCTAATTGTCAAAGAGCAAGTCATGAAGCAACTTCTATAGGAATGGAGACATATGGGTGAAATGTTCATCCTGGAAGATGAGAAACAACTCTATAAGGAGACCTTCCAATAATATAGAGACAAACATTGATCGACAATAATAAGCCAACCAACACATTTATGGTCCCAAGCTAGCCAATGGTAAGAGGTGGGAACACATGGAAAAGGGGGAAGAAAAAGAGGAAGGAGAATGATGAATGAATCCATCCAAATGGTTGGGGAGTTGCTAGTAAATTCAGTAATAGTAGTCTCATTGTCAAACACTTTTCATCAACCCCTAAAATCGTTGAAATGATTATTACAACCCGGAACATTAAAGGCCTCAATAGTAGAGGCAAGAAGAGATTCCTTAATGAGAGATTGAAGAAAGATAATCTCAGTATTATGATAGTACGAGAAACTAAAATAAGTGGAAAAAATTGATTTTTTTTTTTAAGAAATTTAAGGCTGAGTGTCAATTCATGGCCCAAGGTGCTAATGGAAGTGCAAGGGGGTTGGTGATTCTATGAAACCATAGGAAGTGTTGTTCGAATACTGGGTGAGCTTACGCAAAATTTTCACTGGTAAATTTCGGAACATAGGATCCAATGAGTGAATCTTATTTACAAGGGTACATGGGGCACATATCCTTGGTGAAAGAGGAGCCTTCCTACAAAATATGGAAAACCTGAGGAACATTTACCAAGAGGAATTGTGGATAGTGGGAGGGGACTTTAACATCATTACAGCCCTAGCGGAAAAAAAGGGAGGGATGAGAAGGGCGGATGAAGATATTGAAACCTTAAGCAAGACCATTACAAATTTACACTAGTCGACATGCCCACAATTAATGGAGTTCACACTTGGAATAACAAAAGGGGAGGGGCACATCAAATAGCATGCAGATTGGACAGGTTCTTAACCTTGGAGTAACTGATAAGTGTAGATATTTTCGTGGATGCCTTGATCCTCCCATGCATGGTGTCAGACCATTAGCTAGCAAGACTAGAGGTGGACCTAAAAACAAGACCCAGGAACTGCCCTTTCAAGTTTGAAGCCTTCTGGATTAGAGACCCGAGCCTCCTTAAAAGAATAGAGGAATGGTGGATGTGAAGTGATTAGCAGGGCAGAAAGAGTATGCATACATTTTCACTGAAGCTCAAAGAGCTAATGAAGAAGCTCAAGAAGTGGAACAGAGAAGAATTTGGTCACATTATCACATACCAAAAAATATTAATAAATGAATGCCAAAAGTCCAACAACAAATCATATAGGAGGGGAGGTCTGATGGACTTTTCCAAAAATAAGGTTTATTGATAAAAAAGATACAGGAGAGGATAAAGAAGGAAGAGATCCTGTAGAAGTAGAAATCCAAGTCTAGTGGCTATGGGAAGGAGAAAGAAATACAAGATTCTTCCACAAGGATATGGTGCATCATCGACATCACAATATAATATACTACTTAAAGGATGAGGAAGGACAATGAAAAGTCCAACATGAAGAAATGGAAGAACTCATTCTCAATCACTTGAAAGACCTTCCTTTTATACCACCATTTACCATCCTTGGTATTTGTCATGCTTGGGATATGGCCTAGGGCAACCCCTCCTTCCAGACATGGTCCAAATATTTTTAAAACAATATTTTATTCCCTATACACTACCTTTCCCTGAGATAAAAGCATGTACACATGAGTTAGTCAATACCCAACCCACGTATATGTGTTAAAACACTTAAAAAAAAAAAATTCCTTAATTTTGGGCAAAGTTCATTGGTTTCACCTGTTGATTACCGCCTAGTGCCCATGGCCCACCTGTTTGCCAATTGTTTCCCAACTAAGAAACTAATTGGGAGAAGTATAAATAGAATTCTATGGGAAGGCCTTAAGGACAATAAGAGATAGAGTTATTATACTGAGATTATCCTTGACTGAGTCTAAGGTGTCTCTATGCTTCATGCACTTCCCCAAGTTTGAGGAAACCTTTGTTTCCTTGATTGTTGATATTCTCCCTCTTGCTTGAGATATCATGGTATTGGTTATGGAAGGAGGTTGTTGAAGACTGGGACAGGATGGATCTGGAGGACAGTTTTTCCTGGAGCTGGAAGAAAAAGACTTAGGTGAATTCTCTCCGTGTTAGTTATAGCTTTCTACAATAAAAAGAGGTGTTGTCTTGTTCTTGAGATTAATTGTGTTTATGCATCAGATAGTGTTGTAATTCATATATGAATGTTATTTTGATGTATAACTAATCATTTTTTTATATGATACAAAGTTAGTTTCATTAAAATTCTTTATCTATATGCTGCTATATATGTTCGAATTGGTTGATTTTCAAGTTCGAAGATCATCAGGAGTTGTAGAGGGTCTGAACCCTGTTGAAATTACCCAAACAAAGGACATCTGGGTATGGTAGCTTTCAGATAGTTTGTTTATATAAGAATGTTGCATGAATTGTATGAGTGCTTCTTACTGTAGCTTACTCTTGCTCTGTTGGGGTTCTAACCCAAAGCCTTAGGGTACTTATTCTTGTGTCATAATTGGCAACTCCACTGGGGATAACAATCTTGTTATTCCTAGTTTGGGTTGTTCAGTGTCATTCAGGGCTCAGTTTTCGGTTTTCTTGTTATTACAGTATTATTTGGTGCAGTAGAGTCTCAGGCTTTAAGCCTGATCCTTTTGATCTGTCTTTTCTTTTTTTCTTGCAAAGCTTTGTATATGCACTTTACTCTGTTTATAGTAGCGTAGGCATGCTTGTTTCTGTGAAGTGAACCCGCATATACATGATTTTCATTTATCAAAAGCATGTGTACATGAATATGTGCTTAAACGTAGTCGTGTATACCCTTTTCTGCATTGTTTTTTCAAATATCTCCATCTAGAAAGATTTGTGGCTTGGCTTGTTTAGTCTCCGAGCAGTCGGTTTCTATTTGAAAATTTTCATTATTCTGCGAGTTACTGTTTTGAAGTCTCTTCCACTTTGAAAAGATTTGGCCTAGGTTTTCTTTAGCGTGAATTCTGTGATTGATGTTTTGGCACACAAGATTTCATACAAAGGTTCTTTTTTCTAGTCCTCCAGAATGGCAGATTGTTTTCAACCTTAGTGTCAAGCTCGGTTGTTGGTCTACTTGCTTTGCTTTCCATAATTTAGTGGTGTTATAGATTATTTTGATTTTTGGAAATTTTTTGTTTTAACGAATTTGAAAGTCTTTCTTTCTTGACCTCTTGACTAGATTTTCAAGCTCTTTGTTGTTATTTGGGTTGTTTAGTACAAGTAGAGGCCTTTTTGTTGAGTTTACATTCGTTGTCAAATTTTCAACTTGCAAAGACTCGTTGTGCTCCTTTTTCAGTCTTTGAGTTCTAGTGGCATTTAGAGTGCTTTCAAAAAGTTGTTTTGATTGTTTCTTGAAAAAGAAAAGACCTTAAAAAACATTTTTTTTGTTTTCTTTTGCCAAGTTCAATTTTGGTTTCTTTTGATTTGTCAAAGTGAATTGTGATCTTTTGGGATTTTCCCTTCTGATTTGGACATAATTTTTCATTCAAAATTTGTATTCTTTTCAAAACTTAAGTTGGCTAATTAATAGTTAGAAATGATTGCTTTCATTCTATTTTAGAGTAATTGAGGATCTTGCATCTTCATTACACCTTGCATTTGGGTTGTTTTGCATTTTTAAAGTATCAATAGTATTTTTAGCTTTTGTATGTGTGGAGTGTGTCGTAATAAAAGAAAATAAAATGTTTTTGCTTTAAAGAAGTTTCGTAGAACCCACGTGGAAATCTATTTTCATCATCCATGTAGTTAGTTTTTCATTGATTTCTTATGCATCATACAAACACCATTGGTTTCATTTCCATCTAAACCCCTAACTTAAAAGAACAACTATTAAAGTGAAGCACTTAACTAAAATAAACTAGAACTTTTGTATTGTCATTAGAATACACCAACACGTTTAGGTTTATTAGGGCCTTGGATTAGACGAGAGGAGAGTTAACTCTCCAATGCTGCTCTAAATTACAAAACGTAGAAGTTTGATTAAAGAGCGAAATCCAATAGTGTTAGGGAGACCAGGAAAGCTCTGTGACTGGGAGTAGAGCACGAGGGTTCGTGAAGATAAGGATGAGAGATACCCCCTCTCTTACTTGTTGGATCCTACCTCATGACTGTTCCGCCCAGCTTCTGATATTAGTTGGTGACCATAGTTGCCTATCCTAGGAATCACACAAGTGGCTGTGGAGGGGAATCCCGTAGCACCTGAGGTTGACATTGTATCATGTTCATCAGTACTTATGGAGGGCAACCTTGCAGAGCTTGGGGGCTTGCACCGACAAAGGTTTTTGTATTTTGGTGTCCGGTCCAATCACCCGGAGCAGAAATACTTGGAAGTTGTTTGATTACTGATATCTCTAGGGACATTTTAATGAGTTTTATGTGCTCCTTGTCGGCCTAGATTTATAATTTCCTTGAGTCTTTAAGTAGATTTTCTAAATAATTGAAAGTGCTTGACCGACCATCTTCATGATCTCGGATACTTCGTGGGCTTTCACCTACGAGTCTGAAGCCTTCTCCTAGAAGGCGTAGGAGTGATTCTCCCAGTGGTTTCCAACCAGTGCTAGCAGGCGCATCAGAGATTGATCCTCCGCTTGGGGGCATTAGTTCACAAGATACACCTAGTACCAGTACAGAGATAGAGAGGAACACACCAGTTCTATCTCGAGTACTATTTTAGTTGGAAGATAGTATATAAGTAGAAGAGATTTCAGAGTCGGTTGTAGCTCCAAACTCTCTTTTCGCTCCTGACCATCTAAACATTTTGTTATACATTGGAACTTTGACTCATAGGCCTTCGAGCCCAGGTCCACATACATCTGTCCCTTCAATGACCACTGTTGGAAGCATGGCATCCATGACGAGTGTTGTGAGCATGCAAAATGCCATATCTATACAAGGAGGAGAAACTATTTCCATCCCTTCTAACACTCCCTGCACTACTATATTTGTGTCTACATCCATTCCATCGACAAGTGGTATTCTAGTTTTGGATTCTTCCCTTTTGGAATGCCATCTTAAGGTATTCCTCCAATTCCTTTAAATTTACCATCAACCGCCACTACATCCATGATGATTGGGTCTGCTTATTTTCAAGTTTTCCCATTTGGAAGTGGTGATATACCACAATCCAATCCGACAATAGGGTCAATGCCTTTTCCTTTTACAAGTCAAGGCAGTAACCCCTTCCAGAGTTGGACAAACCCTATGGGTAGTGGGATAGGAGTTGGGAATCAGTTTTTCAGCCAACAAGGGAATATGCCATATTCTTCAGTTAATTCATTTCAAAAAATTTCACTCTTTTCTAATGCATGGAACCCTTATCAGGGGCTATCAACTCCTTTCAATACTTTGTTAGGGGGTAACTTCACTGGTTATGCAGGATTTTCGGCAAGCTTAGTCGAACTCTGAATTTTGTTGGACCACAAGGATCAATTTTTGGTTCAGTAGGCTCTACGTGTTACTTCGGGCAACCTGACGCCTTTCAAAATCCACGTCATTCTTTTTAGACCTTTGGGAACCCTACCCATTTTGGATGGAATTCCCAAGGTCCTCCACGACTTCCTTTTCTGGCCATGCTTAATTTTCTGGACTTAACTAAATTAGCGAATGATCCAGTTAGGTACAGTCCGGCTTGGCCTCTAGTCCCAATGAAACTGCCATAAGATATTACAAAGTTCAAAGGGAAGAGTGGTGAAGACCCGGGAGATCATGTGACCATATTTCACTTATGGTGCTCATCCAACTCCCTCATAGATGATTCAACTAGGTTGAGGTTATTTCAGTGCATCCTAATTGAGAATGCGAACAAATGGTATATAGATTTTCCGAGTGGCACCTATAGTTCTTTCGTTGATTTGGCTAATATTTTCTTGAACCATTTTCAGTTGCCTATCCGTTATGAAGCTGGAACTGAGCTTCTGGCCAATTTTCATCAAGACACGAAAACTTGCATTTCAAATCATATCTAGGAATGGAGATGGAGAAAAATGCTTATCAAATCCAAAACTCCACTAGAGTTATGTCTTGAATGGTTTCTAAAATCATTACAACCTGAGATCTCAAAGGACGTTTCTCTTTATGAGAGATTATTCGATGTAAATCACATGATATTTCATTTTTCGACGTGTTTCGAAACAACCAGTGTGGTTCATCATCAGGACAAGTTGAAGAATCAGATCCAGATGACATGTTAGATAGACAGAGCAAAACATCCAACGACTATAATTTTAGATCAGGTAACGGCTATGCTGACTAACTAATGGCTAAGTTTCACCAGGAAACAGCTAGATGGACCAGACCGAGGGAAAGGAGGCAAAACTATATTTAAATTAAAAGTGAAAATCAAAATAAGTTAAAGATATGGAATTCATTAATTATTAAATTAATAGTTAGTTATTACATTAAAAGATCATGGGACAAAATATATTTTTTTTTATCAAAGGTGTTAACCATTTTTATTAATTTAGATTTAATTTTATATATATATATTAATATATATATTAATATATACTATATATATATATACATATATATATATATATATATATATATATATATAATATATATATAAAAACGTATTACATATTAGAAATAAATCATTATAAGTAATAATAATATTATTATATATATATTAATTGTTTTAACTTGTTTATTTAAAATAAAACCCAATTATAGTAATTTTTGAAAGTATTATATAGTAAGGATAAATCATTAATATTTATAATATTTAATTGTATATTAATTGTTTTAAACCCTGTTTAATTAATTATAAAATAGGAATAATTTCAAATATTAAAAGTCATTATTTTTCATTTATTAATCAAGCATAAATTAAATGCTATTACAAGAATCATACTATAAAGACAATCCCACCAAGGGAAAAAGGTCAAAGAGAGAAGGATATGCGATCACAAGGGGAAAAACTAACTAAAAAGAAAACTTGAAGAAGCTATACAAAGAGGGAGGGGAGGAAAAGAAGAAAACTACTAGGAAGAGTGGGCTAGGACCCAACAACTATTGATCTGCCAGTCATCCTCCCTATTGAGATTGCTCGGCCATTTTTCAATCTCAAGGGCTTCCCTAAATTTGCGATGATGGAACTGTGAAACTCTAGCAATAACACTGGATTCTTCTATACAAACATGATTTTTGGTTTTCTCTGCATGGTCTGCTAAGGCAGAAGACTTGGTTCTCCTATGCTTAATATCAGCTGCGTGCTCACTAATCCTTTGCTTAATGGAGCATCTAGTCTCACCAATATAGGGGGTCCCATAGGAATAAGGAATAATATAAACCCCTTTCATGTCCTTAGGGTTGATAGGATCCTCCACTGATCTGAGGGACTTACGAATGGTGTTAAGGGGTTTAAAGTTTGAGGGAACATTATGTTTCTTAAGAATCCTCGCAATCTTATCAGTGGTCCCCTGCACAAACGAAAGATCGACACCTCGGACCCGCTCTTTCATATCTCTTTTAGTTAACACATTCTTGGTAGCTTTGAGGAAATCTTTCTGACCCAGGTATCTACTATAACCATTTTCAACAAAGACATTAAGGAGATGGGATTTTTCTTTTTCTAAGCTCTTTTCGTTAGAGATTCTTAAGGCACGAGTGGCAAGGGTGTTGAGGACACCTAATTTTTGAGCCAGGAAATGGTGGGAACTAGCATGAAGATATTGTTTTGGATGTGTCTTCTTTTGGAACACTTGGTGGGAGAGGGAACCGTCATTATTCTTTGAAATAAGAATATCAAGGAAAGGGAGGCAACCATCGACTTCCTTTTCCATAGTGAACTTAATGGCCGAGGATTGATTGTTGAGATGATCGAAGAAGAGATCTAACTACTCTTGCCCATAAGACCAGATGACATTAGTGTCATCTACATATCTTCTCCAAAGTTTAGGTAAGAGGCGGGCCGAGTTTCTCTTTCCAATGTTTGTTCGGAAGAGCAGGCTATTTTTCGAGGCCAACAATTAGAACTGATATATTATCAGTCTCGGACTCTTCAAAAAATACTACCTGATGCTCCTAGATCCAAGTTTGATTTAGCCAAACCGAAGCCAAGCCCTCACACCGATGGTATAGTTGGATCAATTGATGTAGATATGGTGAACACTTTGAACCAATTGCAACAATTGTCTCTACAAACTACTTCTTCTAACCAGGCAGCACTGTGTACTCCTTCGTTATTCCAGCCTACCTCTATAAACATTGTCTAGGCCTCTAACAACAAAGGAAATCAACAATACGATGGGAAGAAGAAGGGACAAGGTAAGAATAAGAGTGAGGAAGGGAAGGGCAATGCAAAAAATCCGGTCAACGATGTTGGTGAGGGTAGAGAAGAGTCCTAGAAAAAGGCTAAATCTCCATGCAAGTTATGTAATGGAGATCATTTGACTCACCTCTTCCCTAAGATTCAATATGTTCAATGCGTGTTAGTGTGGCAAGGGTCTTCTAGCTCCCAAGATGTCCTGACTAACCCTTCTCCCAAGGAGCAGTAATTACTTGCTGGTGCGAACTCGAACCCTACTACCTCCGCAGGGGGCAACTAGGAAGGGGAAAATTCCTCAAATGTTTATATGATGAGCTCTCATGTGGATGTTCCTACACGAGCACATGATTATGGTGAAATGGAAACATCTAAGGCAAAATATGTTCTCGAAACCACAGACCCACTTCATATTGAGTGACTCTCTGCTGATTCTATACCTCGAATACCGAAAGGTTCCACAAGGCATTCGACTATTAACCCTAATGCTAGGGTAGCCTAGAACTACTCAATTGTTGAGGATCTGGCTCAAAGTCCTTGTGCTATGTCTGCATTGGAGGTACTCCAGTCGTGTCCTACTCAGATACATGCTTTACTTTCGGCAATCGGGGCGGTGGATCCAAAGAATTCTTTAGTGCTCACTTTTGATATACTGAATGTCAAAAATAGACTTCCTCACCATATGGCTTTCTAGATAAAGTCAACTTATCGAAAAACCAATACTTTTCAAATAGCTATATATGAGGGAGCTTCCACATGCGTAATGTCTATGTCATGTTGGAAGGCCATTGGATCACCTTCAGTTGTTCCTTCACCAACTATCTTGACAGCATTTGATGGACATTCTCATAGGCCACATGGAATTATCCCAGCCTTTCTTATATGTGTTGGAGGAAAGGTCATTAATATATAGGTAGAAAATGTTTATGCCAACCTAGAATATTCTCCAGGTGACTCCCGTGCAACTTTAGATTCTACTGTTCCAATGGTGGATAATCCCCGTCATCCTAGTGAGAATTTAGGAGATGGGATATAGTATTGATTGATGGGTATATTTTACCTTGCCCCTCCTATAAGTAGAAGCAATGCATTGTCATCCTCCAAGGGGCCTTCACAGAAAGAGTTCTTTCGAACTCATTATTTTTCAGACCCTTGGACCTTGCCTTCATCTACGACCACATTAGATGGAGGGTAGGTTGGTGGAATGTCATTTCCCATGTTTGCAACAGAACTTAGCTATCAATCTATTGTTAACCCTACAGATAACCATCCCACTACTTTTTTATAGGAGGAGTTAGATGGTGATGTGGCTCCAGCTTGGACCCTTGACTCCACTTCTACTCTGGATTGTTAGATACAGTTTTAAGATCTGAAGAAGCAATTTAGAATCAATTATGGGTGTAAATTGACCATGGGAAGGTTTACATCATCATTCATATTTTCTTCCTCCATTGTATGAAGTTGAATCTGGGTTCTCCAATATGCTTACTAGTGATTCTTGTACAGTTTCAAACCCTTTGTCTCCAGCACACTTATTTGTCGAAGGTAATTTGTTGGTTATCTCAAAAACTGTACTTAGAAACATCTCTACGAATCCTAATTATAGAAAATGTATTCATTAGAGTCGATTGTTCCCCTAAAGAGATTAAAATTTACATTGACCTCTTTAAAGAGTTTCGAGATTCGTTTCCTTGGTATTATGAGGAAATGCCTAGAATTGATCCATCTATAGTATAGCCTGAGATCAAGACATATGAAAACACCAAACCTATTCTTCAGAAGCTTCAACCGGTCAATCCTCGGAAAGCAACATCTATTAAAGCTAAATTTGAAATGCTGCTTAAGGCATGTTTCATATACCTTGTTCCTCTAACAGAATGGGTTTCCAATCTAGTACCAGTACACAAAAACCAAGGAACGATCCAAGAGAGCATCGAATTTAAGGATTTGAATAAAGCTTGTCCAAGAGGCAATTACCCCACACCTTTGGCTACCAGCACATTCATCAACAATTTGATCAATAAAATTACTATCCGTCCAGAAGACCAACATAAGACAAATTTTATTTGTCCCTGGGGCACATTTTCGTACAAGAAGATGTCTTTTGGTCCTAAAAATGTTGGAGCTACATTTCAACAGGCCATGTCTTATGCGTTCGATGACATCAAACATGTTATCAAAGCATACTTGGATTATTTAGTTTCTTGTTCTCGAAAGGGAATCGATCATCCCAACCACCTTTGGTTAGTTTTTGAGAGATGTCGTTTTTACAAAATCTGGTTGAATCCGAATAAGTGTGTTTTTGCAGTCATATCTGGTCGGTTGTTAGGGTTCATTGTATCGACTGAAGTGATTCATGTAGATCCTCTCAAGGTTGAGGAAATAATTCAGTTTCCTCCACTTTCTTCCACTCGACAACTTCAAAGTCTCCAAGGAAAGACAAATTTCTTAAGAAGATTTATAGCAAATTATGCTGAGATTACCAAAGGGTTTATGCTTTTTCTTAATAAAGGAGTACCATTTTTAGGGGATGACTTTGCGCAATGATCTTTTGATGCCTTGAAACATGCATTCATTTCTCTGCCATTGTTGAGTCCAGCAGATTATGGAAGAGATTTCCTTTTGTATCTCGTAGCGGCAGAATCAACCATAGGTATGGTTCTCATTCAGAAGGATAATGCTCTCACTGAGCATAATCTACTACTTGAGTGGAGGCTTAGTATGCCTTGAACTATGCTATACTCCTATCAAGAAATTGGCCTTGGCAGCTGTCCATGCTGTGCAACGACTTCATGATTATATTATGCTATGCAAAGCGTTCGTCTTAGTCATTGTCAATCCTTTTCAGTTTATCCTCAGTAGGCGAGTGATTGGGGGCAAATACACTCATTGGATTGTTATTTTGCAAGAATTTGATCTCTTGTTCTTGTCAACTAAGTCTAAGAAGGCAATGGCTTTTGCGGAATTAATTTCCGAGCTGCCTTGTGAAGAAGACATTGTTGATAAGGAATATTTCCTCGACGAACATTTATTCCTCATTTCTTCACAAGATCCCTAGTATGGAGATATCATCATATATCTTCTGAATTTGAATTTCCCACCTACTTCTTCCAAGGATGAGAGACGAAATTTAAGTCACCATGCCAAAAACTATGTTATCATTGGTGATACACTATATCATAGAGGGGTTGATTCAATCCTTAGGCATTTCTTAACTTTGGAGGAAGTAGTGTCTGTTCTCAATGAATTTCATAGTGGAGCTTGTGGCAGTCATCTATTAGGGCTTGCTACAGCCTAAAAATTTCTATGTGCTAGTTAGTTTTTGCCTTCAATTTTCAAAGATTGTATTGAAGCGGTCAAATGCTGCCACCCTTGTCAAATCTATACTCGAAAAATGCACACACATCCAGCTCCACTTTTTCTTGTTATCATTGTTGGTCCGCTTATGAAGTGGGGAATTGACCTTACTACTTGTAATCTGCCTTCAGCGATGAGTCACAAGTACATCATTGTAGCCATAGACTACTTTACGAAGTGGTCTAAGATCATGCCTACTTACAAAAATGATAGTGAAACAACAGCCTTGTTTCTCTTCAATTAATTTATTTCACATTTTGGTATCCTGAGAGATATTGTCACTGACCATGGCAGTCACTTCCAGAATCAACTAATAACCAAATTGGCTCTCAAGTTGGGCTTCTCATAGGAGCATTCATCTCCAGATTATCATTAGGCCAATCAGCAAGTCAAAGCCATGAATAAGTCCCTCAAGATTGTCCTGCAAAGGGCAATCAACAAAAATCACTCCAATTCGTAGATCATGTTGTACCCGGCTCTCTGTGCATATCGAACCTCGGTGAATACTGCCATCGATTTTACGCCTTTTCAAATAGTTTACGGGCTAGAATCTATTTTTCCTATAAAACGTGAAATTCTATCCCTCAAGCTAGCTATAGAAATTCTTCCATAGATGTCTAGTCTCGAAGAATGCATTGTCCATTGGGGACATCTCAATGAGCAATGTCGAGATGCAACCATAATAAATGAGGCCAATAAGAAAAGGATTAAAACTTAGTAATATAAAGCTATCCATCCTCGGGTCTTTTCTAAAGGTGATCTTTTCTTAGTCTATGACCAAGATAAGGACACCTTGGGGGCAAGAAAATTCAAGTGTATGTGGTATTGTACCTTTATAGTAAAACGAGTTATGGGAAAAGGGGCTTATGTATTAGTTGATTTTGAAGGGAACAAGTTGGTGGAGCCCCCAAATGGGCTCTACCTTAAGAAGTATTTTGCTTAGGTTTCAGAAAAGCAATTTCTTGTTTGTATATAGTGTATTTTTGTACATATTTGTCGGGAATTTTGTGATATCAACACTTTTTTTTATCTACTTTGGCAAGTTTTGATGGATGACATGATACATTTTGGATTCACTTATGGTGCTAGTCAACACACTCAGAATCTTGCTTCTGGAGCTTGGGTGATTTATTATCCATCTGGAGAGTTGATGGTGTCAAGGGGAGTATGTATTGGTCCTACTTCGAATAACATTGCAGAATATACTGCCGTTATTAATTTACTAGCCGAAGCAATTCCTTATGGGGTTGATTCGTTGGTAGTTTATCTTGACTCACTGCTAGTAATGTCATAATTAAACAACATTTATCGTGTTCGTGATCCTTATTTATATCGTCTATTTTTGATAGTGAGAATGTTGCAACGATCATTTGTTTATATTACATATGTTCACATTCCATGATCTAAGAATTTATTTGTAAACTATATTACTAATCAGACATTAGATTAGCATACTAATCATTCATCAAATTAAACAAACATAAAAAATTTGGATATGTATATATATCATAAAGCTTCCTGTCTATAGATAAAGTGTTCAAAATGTAATATACAAAATTGGGACAAAATTCTCTCAATATTTGGGTCCATGCCCATAATCATGTCCAGTCTATCTATCAACTCAACTCAAGATGAGTGGCTAAAAGGTTAACTATTGCGTTAGCTACATGCCAAAGTACGTGAACCCAATCCTATGGTACTCCTACCATGTAGCACTGCATCTCCTCAGATAGGTCCTCTATGGCTATCATAGGTACTTTTTGAGTAAGCCTCACCAAGTTTCTCTTAACTGCATATAAGACTTTATCTGTTTCAGTAGCTTTCTTTTCAAGACCTCTTCCCCAATGCTTGTGCCTTGGAAACCCATTTGGTCTCACTAGGCCCACATCTGGAACATGGTCATTTTTGTCAGTATTTTGTCACATCGAAAATACTTCTAAATTCATTTCATACTTGAAAAAGAAAAAATTCTTTAAAATTTACAAAAACTTAAAAAATTGTTGCCTATGTCTCCCCATGTTGCGTTTGGTGGCAATGCCAAGTCTAGATCTCCTCAGAAATCCATACCAGCATAAAGGTAGTTGTTGACTGCGATGATCTGGTGGTCCCACCAGGTGAAAAACGCATCATCGAAAGTCATCCTAGGCATGTTCCCGCCTCTAAGGTGTTTCATCAAGTCAGCCTATCTACCCATCTGAGGATCTCAAGGGCTGCTGATAGAGACAGATACTTTGGGACATAGCCTAGGTACCTTCTCGAAGAAGAAGCATAAGATAGTCCCATATCTAAAGTTCTTTGTCTAACCCTTCTGAATAGAGGTTAGCTGGCTCTTCATGTTGCTCAGAAGAGGTGTGCACCTATCAAAAACCTCGGTCAGGCACTCCAATGCCAAGCTAATGGACACTCATGAGGCCTAATGCAGTGAAGTTGATTCGTTTATCCTCGCTATGGTAAATAGTAGAATTCTCAGAGTTAAACCTTCCATGTGTTTGATTTAAATCTGACTTCCAATATTTTCCCGGTGTCCAGGATAGTATATGTGCACATACTCTTCTACTGAAAGACTACCCCTTGTCTTGCCAGTCGAATGCATGACCTCCCCTCTTTGGGAGAGATCTGTAGTAAAGTAGATGTCTTCAACCTCTATCCATAAAGGCATCTGATCCTTTATGAAGGCATCATCCTGTACACTACAGTAGTGGATCAACAGTTTGAGCAGGCGTGTGTTGGATTTCATGTTGGGCATTTTGAAAAATTTCAATAATCCATACCCTCTCAATGCATCTAGTGCATATTGGTGATTCATTACCTCATTGTCAATTGTGTTATGCTCTCTCTCTTTCTCCATGTGATGGCCATCCTGAAAAAAGTTGGGTTTCAACCGTTAGATTTTGTGTTTAAACTTCAACTCGCGTACACGTAGGTTCCCTTTACACACAGTTGCATGTAGGGCCATCGTATACGTAGGTTGATCACATCCAACCCGCATGTACATAGAGTTGGATTTTTTGGCATGAATTCCCACAGTCAAATCTTAATGAAAACTTCTAAAAACTATCACAAAGCATTGCAAGCATGATTTGAGGGTTACCTGACAAATTTGGGCGATTTGAACGGTCCAATTGTTCAGAGGCAATTTTGCTACTTTTTGACCCACAACGTTATGCTCCAAATAGAAATAAAAAAATTATGAGTCCAAAAGTCATTATATAGCTTTGAAATTGCAAAATACTTTTACAAAACTTGATTTTTCATGTTGTGAATTTTTTGAGGCTGGGTCGAGAATGAGTTATTTTTTCAGGATATTTTAGAGACTTCTTCGAGATATTATTTTGGTCCCATGACTGGTGACCCATCATGGTAGGTATCATTCACTCACTGGCATACAGGTTAGGGAAAACCATTTTTTCCATCGCATCTTGCATACTAGCCTCCGTTCAACGATACATTAGCCATAGGGTCGACCCCATCATATGTTGGTTAGAAAACCGTGTTCATTCGCTAATTTTTAAATCATGAAGCGATGCTAGATCCATCCTTTACATGGGCATCATAGTTAGAACCTCGCTAACATTGGTTGCCTTATACTGTAGAGGCTCCTTTGTGTTGAGTTGTACTACTACATTTCATTTGACTATTTTCACCTTTTGGCCTTGAGTCAGCTTCACTTGGACTCATGTTTAAGCCACTTATTTGACCATGTCTTCTGCAAAATCAACATGCAACCACTTAGCTTCTGCAACTTGGCACATCCTTTGAATTGTGGAAGGAACATCCCTTTGAGTGTCCTTAACTAGTTTCACCTCCCTGTATTGAGCATAAGATTGTTCCCATCCCAGGAACTAGATCATTTGTTTCTCTCACACTCATTATTTCCATTGTACTATAGAATTCTTTTCTTATTTTTCCAGTTTAAAGAAAAACACAAAAAAATTATATATTCCAAAAAGAGCGGGAATGGGACAACATTTCCACACATTGTTGGCAGCTAGAGTTAGTCGTGTCTCCCTTGAACAAAGCACTGAAAATAATGTCTCTCCTCCATTTTGGGCGGGATTTAGTTTGACTTAGGTGTGCCTTAACCTTGTTATTGATTCAGTTCTCCTCCGATTGGTTATCTCTTCCAATCATATGGAGATTTCACTCGTGCCTCCTACATGATGAACTTATACAGGGTTATCATATGCTACCATATAGTCATCATTGAGTCGTGCTTTTTTTTAAGGGAAGTAAGCCTGAGTCAGCCTCTCTGCGGTGTCTCTCGACCTACTTTTTAAGTTGGCCATCCCTAGTTGTTAGTGTCATTTTTGTCATCAAATCAATTATATTGGTCCTTTGCTCGCGTCGGTTTGATAAGGTCCATATTGACTTCTTGTTGGCGGGTCTTTTCCTTATCGACAATGACATATTTCTCTGAGGGCAGGCCTAGAGCCACACCCTGGCACTATTTTCATTATTGATAGGTCAGCTTGTGCTCAACATCAATCAATATCATGGGTCTTTGATTGAGTGGTTTCCCCTGCATTCGACATCAGCTTTCATTATCACACATTGGGATTCGTGTAGTGCCTTGGTTTCCATTTGAACCTATTGGTGGATTCCTTGCCTCTGTGTCAGCTTTCATTATTGGTTGGTTAAGAGGATTTCTATCGTGCGCTAGCTACAACTTGTGTATGCCGAAAATGTGCTTCGGTTGGGTTACTACATCCTTTTCATCTGATTCCTTCCACATTATTGGCCGATGGGTTACACTTGCACTAGATTAATGAAGGATGCCTTAATACCTTCCTTCTAGTGGATCTTTTCCTATCGACTACGACTCATTGCTCTGGGACAAAGATCTAGAGTCCATTTGGTAGTACCTTGGGGTTTGGAGTCATCAATGGCAGATTCCTTTGCTATCGACAGTGGGAAACCATCACTGTCCCCTGACTTATAGATTCTTCCAGGTGTTTGACATCAGCTTATTCATTCGCACTTGTTAGATTGTACTGGGTACCTTGACTCTCATTGTCATTATCGGTGAGGAGTCTCGCATTTGTTAACAGTATACATCAATGACCGGTAATCAAACGATTTCTCACATGTTCGACTTCATATCATTTATCCCCATTGTGCAGAAATGTACCATGATGGTCGGTGAGCACCTTGGTTTGCATCAACATGTTTTGGTTCACTTGTCCATTGCTCATGTTACTGCTAGTTGACACCATCCACCGTATCTGCTGCAGTTCTTCACAGCGACATCTTATATGCTGGCATCCGAGTTGCGATGTAGTATCATTTATTCCATAATGTTTATTTGGTATTGTTGGGATAAGTTCTTTGACAGTAGTTATCAGCTTCATCTTTCAACTTCATTGATCATCTTCTTATATGTGATATTTAGACACGTACTTTTTCAATCACGATCAGATGATCCATTATGTGCTTTCAGTTCTTTATGCTTATATACATATTGGATCTACTTGTACTTGATATGCATACATGATTTACTTTCTATGAGCATGGGTATGCCCGCCTCAGACAATAGTTTCTTTCCCATATCCTTTGATGGCTTCGCAGGTTGAATTCTGGTGAAGTCCTTCTCATCCTCGATAGGTTTCTTTCTATATACTTGATACATTTCAGCCATCATGTACCACTTCTAACCTCATATATTAGGGGGCATCTATTATAGCACAATTTACCACCCTTGGTATTTGTGATGCTTGGTTTATGGCCTAGGGAAACCCCTCCTTCTAGACTTGGTCCAAATATTTTAAAAACAATCTTTTATTTCATGTACGCTACTTTTCCCTGAGATAAAAGCATGTACATGCAGGTTATTCAATGCCCAACCTGTGTATATGTGTTAAAACACGTATAAAATAAAATAAATTTCCTTAATTTTAGGTGGAGTTCATGGGTTTTACCTGTTGATTACCACCAAGTGCCCATGGCCCAACTGTTTCCCAACTAAACAACTAATTGGGAGAAGTATAAATAGACTTCTATGGGAAGGCCTTAAGGAGGAGAAGAGATAGAGTTATTATACTAAGATTATCCCTAACTGAGTCTGAGGTATCCTTGTGCTTCATGCACTTCCCCAAGTTTCAGGAAACCCTTGTTTTTTTAATTGTTGATATTCTCCCTCTTGCTTGAGATATCATGGTATTTGTTATGGAGGGAGGTTGTTGAAGGTTGGGACTGGAATGATCTAGAGGATGGTTACACTTCGAGTTGGAAGAAGAAAACTTAGGTGAATTATCTCCGTGTTAGTTATAGCTTTCTACAATAAAAAGAAGCGTTGTCTTATACTTGAGATTAACTATGTTTATGCATCAGATAGTGTTGTAATTCATCTATGAATGTTATTTTGATGTATAACTAATCATTTGTTTATATGATACAAAGTTAGTTTCATTAAAATGCTTTATCTATATGATACTATGTATGTTCAAATTGGTTGATTTGCAGGCTTGAAGATCATCTAGAGTTGTAGAGGTTTTGAACCTTACTGAAACTACCCAAATGAGGGACATCCGGGTATGTTCGCTTTGACATAGTTTTTTATATAAGCATGTTGGTTGAGTTGTATGAGTGATTCCTACTACAGTTTTCTCTTGCTCTGTTGGTGTCCTGACCCAAAACCCTAGGGTACTTATTCCCATAACACTTCTCTCGAAAGGCCCAGAGAACATAATGGAAGCCATTGAAAGAATCATGTAGCACATACCCAACTTGGTAACTCAAGAGAAAAACATGGCCCTGATGCGTGCTGCCACTCTAGAAGAAGTGGAACACAACCCTTGGACTTGACGGTTTCCTTGTAGAATTCTATCAAGCAACCTAGAAATTCATGGTGAAAGAAAGCCTAGAGATGGTAGATGAATCATGATGCAACCAAAGGGTATGTATGAGTCTAAGTTCTACTTTTATAGCCTTGATCCCTAAAACTGTGAAGTCTGAAAATCCCTAGGTATTTCGACCCATAGCCTTATGTAATGTTATTTACAAGATCATTACTACACTTATTGTAAAATTCTTGAAACCCCTCCTCCACAACCTCATCTCACCTAAGAAAATAGGATTTATTGAAGGTAGACAAATCCTGAATGGCTTCATCATGTCCCAGGAGGCAGTCCACTCTCTCAAGACCCCAAAGTTCCCTGGTATGATGATAAAGTTGGATTTATCTAAGGCATATGACAGACTTGGCTGGGGGTACCTGTCGAGTATTCTCAGAGCCTATGGCTTTGCCCAAAGATGGATAAACTAGATCTTGGCCATGATATCCTACCAAGTAGTCTCTATCCTGCTAAATGGGACTCCTACATGGCCTCCGTCAAGGGGACCATATATCTCCCTTGTTGTTTATCATTGTTGCATAAGGCCTTGGCTGATTCATTAAGCATGATGTTCGTGAATCCCGTTTGCAAGGCCTCAGGATATGGCGCAATGGCCTACCCATCACCCATCACCCATGAAAAAATTGTTGACGACATTATGTTATTATACCAGTTCTCCTTAAAAGAAGCACATCGCATAGAAATCCTTAACACTTTTACAGAAGCCTATGGAACTATGAAAAATAATGAAAAGTCCTACATGTTTTTCTTCAACACCCAAGGTAATGTTAAGAACTATCTTGCCAGAATCCTCGAGTTTAGTACTGTAACTTTAGCTTCTAAATGCCCAGGCATGCCCCTTTCAAATACTCCTCTAAGAAATGTCCGTTGGTAGG
This sequence comes from Pinus taeda, assembly GCA_000404065.3. NCBI lineage: Eukaryota > Viridiplantae > Streptophyta > Pinopsida > Pinales > Pinaceae > Pinus > Pinus taeda. The sequence continues at coordinate 15,046 of APFE031326425.1, read as the reverse complement.
ACATCCTCTAAAAACTACAAGGAAAGCTCAATTCAGATTCCTCAACTTAGCTAGCTAATCAATTCTTCTCAAAGTTGTGTTGTATTTGATCCCCATATACCAACTATCAAGCATGGCTACCCCCAAAGGAGCATGCTCCAAATAGGTGGATATATTCAAAAAATTATTATGGGGAGGAGTGCACAAAATTAGGAAATGGGCTTTGGTATCATGCCAAGGGCTGACAAACAAAAAAATTGGATGGTGGGCTAGGACTCAGAGATCCCTACATATTGAAACAAACAATGGGAGAAAAACTTTGGTGGACATGGATGGGTAGGGGAACTGATCTAGGGAAGAAAATTTGGATGAGGAAATATAATATGTCGAGAGAATGGATGATATCCTGAGATATCAAGCTCCCCCAAAAGTATCAGAAGTTTGGAATTTAGCAATGTGTAATAGGCACCTCATTAACCAACATGCCTTTTGGGAGATCTCTAATGGAAAAACAACAAGATTTTGGACTGGCTCATGGAAACAAAGAGGGAAAATAATAGAGAGACAGGAGCTTAGGGATATATATTAGTATACAAGGGATAGGAATAAGCATGTGGTGGAACAATTCTAAAAAGAATACTAAGGAATGGAAAGCTGGAGAAGGTGGAAGAGTAAGGAAGACTGGGATCATGTAATAGAAATGGAACAATGGAATGACTTTGACAAAGAATTGAGGACAAGACAACTAACAATCCGGCAGGACCCTGATATCTTGAGATGGGGACATACCACTAAAGGCACCTTCACTATAAATGAATCCTATGACATCCAAGTAAGACAAGACCAGGATAGGTAGACCTAATATGGAAAAAAATCTGGAAGGGAGGATTGTGGCCCAAGGTGACCCATTTCCTCTTGATGGTCTGTATAGGGCTTATCTTGACTTGAGACCAATTGCAGAAAATAGGATTCTAGGTGCCTTCCTTCTGTTGGCTATGCCATAAACATAGAGAAGACATAGAGAATATCCTCAACACATGCCCATTTGCAGTGCAAAAGTGAAGCAAGTGCAAGGAATTTTTGATAGAATGGACTGAGACTAGAATAGTATAAAAGGAACAATTTTTCTATGGCAAAACCACATCTACACTAGGCCAGTTGTAAACCGAGCTAGGGGTCTGGCCCTGGGATTCAACCTCTGGGTCATTTCCAAGGAATGAAACCATAGAATCTTTAAGAATAAAACAAATTCTGAGGAGAAAGTTTGGGAAGGTGTAGTTTATAATATCAGGGAAACAATATTGGCTGATTCATGGCACCAAGAAGAATGGAAAGTACCCCCCAGGAAGCTTGCATGTTGCAGAAACTCAATCTAGCCCACGGAATGATTTCTACCTCGGTGTGGAAAACAAACAGGGCAGGTTCAACATCCCGATCCCAGTTTATTTGAGCAGAAGAAGGCTTTATGAAACTAAATTTCGACGGGCCGTCCAAAGGGAACCCAGGAGAAGCAGGGTTAGGGGGTCTCTTCTAGGACCCCTAGGCTAATACTAAGTTCATCTATGCCAAAAGTTGTGGGCTAGCAAGTAACAATGAGGCAGAGTTTGTTGCAGTGTAACAAGGTCTCGTAATTATTGTTAGACTGGGATACCGAAACTTAGAAGTGGAAGAGGATTCAATCTTGATGATAAATACAGTGGAAAAAATAAATAATGGGACTAAGTGGGATAAGCTAAGCCAGGGTTGGAAGACAACAAGACTCATCCAAGAGATAGGGGAGATCATTCCTAAATTTGATTACATCCAGGTCAGACAAATTAGGATGGAAGGAAACAAAGGGGCTAACTTCTTGACTAATTGTGGATGCAATCTTCAACATGAAAGGTTAGAAAAATAGTGTCCAATCCAACCATTAGATGTAAACTTCAATTCTTTAGAGACAATCCTAGACTAGGACTAGAGACAAGGTCGAGAAGGTAGAGTCTAAGGAACTCAGGATCCCAAGTGGGATGCAGGCCGATAGCTAGGAGCGTAGGGGTGTAGTAATGAAGGGTACCTAGGCACCTAATACCATAGTCACCACATGCTCAAGATAGGGGGTGTGGTGACATCGGGCATGATTACATGCTGGGGAGGTGGGCAAGGTGGTAGGACTAAAGAAAAGGCAGGCAATATCAGATGGAGAGGCTTTTCGACGTGCGGTGTTAGTGCGATAGATTACGGATAAAGGTGCTAGCTTAGAGCTGGTGGTGATCGTTGGAACATGAAGAACCAGGGTCGTCGTCGAACAACTTTGGACTTTGAGTATGATATTCGAATCCACCTCAAACTTGTAATTATGGTCTTGTTGGGGTTTAACTGGGATGCAAGGGATTCTGTCTGGGGGATATGAAATTTCTGGTGGCAATGGGGTAGGCAACTACTTTTTATGGCCTTGTTTTGTGTCTTTACCTTATGTCAAATGGGTGATACCCATGATAGTTGGGGGCATAATTGCCTCCTATTAGGATCAGAATCTTTGCACTCTGTCAGAGCTTGTCTGTCGCAGGGTAATGTAGAACGGGCAATGGTGCATAGATGGGGGCAGGGGAAAGCAGCTGGTACACAGCCTAGGATGCAATCATACCCGAGAATTACATAGTAAGCACTCGGCTACTTGGAACCCATGTCAGAGTGAGGGTAAGATCAGACATTATGGGTGGAGACTCAGTTGGGGGGGATCAAGAGGCAAAGGGGGAAAGGTACCTGATACATAGCAAGCATGTAATAGAATGCAAGGGGGAACTATGATCTTGGCATGGGCATGGGGAAAAAGGGTGCTTCAAGGGGCTGGGGCCAGGGCCTTTCCCATTTGGGGGTGCAGGCTCCGACCCACTGGAGCATGACTGTGGGGAGAACTGGCAGAGAAGCGAAGCATGACAAGAAATTCCCCGCTACAAGAAATAAGGAATGGGTGAGGTGGTGTATAATTTCAATTTTGTGTTTAAAACTAACATACTGCGAATGTCATCAGTGCTCAGGACAACAGTTGATGGCTTGTGTTGCATGAGGCTGTGTGCATGGTAGAAGAGGCCCAACACCCAAGAAAGATAAGGGTCTGAGCACGTCAGAGCCACACAAGGGCAAAAAATCAGTAGAACATCTCATAACGGAGGCAACAGAAGCTTACTGAGAGGGGATGGATGTGGGCATCCAAAAGATGCTAGAAGAATCGAAAGAGGAAGTGAAACAAGGCGGTGAGACGGAGGAAGAAATGGAAAACTAGAGGACCTTATTCCCGGATCCAGAAAACAGCCGCAGAAGAACCAGTCAATTCAAGCAAACTCTATACTTGTATTGGCTAATGAAGAGTTTAATAGGCAAGGCTATGGAATAGATCTCAGTGGAGATGGAGGTGACACTAGAACGAATGTCAAACTATAAGAAAGATATGGAGAAAATCTTCTTTCAACTGCATAAGTAGGATATTCGGCTAGACAAAATTGACCACCATATACCTTGCATCTTGGAGCTATATGGTATGCCTAGAGCATCCGCTGAGGATCTGACACCTGTTGCATCTAAGGACTAGAAAAACACCCATGCATAATTTTGTCTTATGTAGACAGCTTTTGATTTCCATGTTCCAATTATCAGTTTATATAGTTATGTAGTGTTTGGTCATGAAGTAGATACATATCTAGCCTGGTTGGAAAGACTAAGACAATATTGTTTTTGGATGGCTTATATTGCGGACCAGTGGCCAATACACTTGGTTTCTCTCTCGGGCAAGTTGAGGCCACTTGGTTTATCTGTATGGTGTAAACTTGTTTATATTTAATACAAAATGGAATGGTCCTCCCAAGCTTCACAAAAAAGAAATAGTATAGGCCACTATAGTGACTTACAAATGCCCAAAAAGCAGAAGTCATATTTATAAGACACTTTTCTAATTAACCAATTTTAACTAAAGAAAAAGGTAATAATGCCCAAAAATCACAAGTCATATTTATAAGACACCTTTCTAATTAATCAATTCTAACTAAAAAAAGTACTAATACCCAAAAAGCACAAGTCATATTTAGAAGACACTTTTCTAATTGATCGATTTTAACTAAAGAAAAAAGTTAAAAATAATAGATATTATATGACATTTTTTTAATTAATAAATTTGATTAATAGGAAAAATAACATAATTATATTTGACATAAATTTCAACATTTAATATTTCATTATATTAAAAAATTAAAAATAATATCCAATAATAAATAAAACATTTTCAATCAAATTTATATTCAATAATGTTATAACATAATTTTTTCATTAAATATATTTATTATATCTTTTAATATATTATTTATATCTTTTAATGTATTATTTTTATTATTTTTATCATTTATATAGTTTTACCTAGAGGCAAATTACTCACATTGAAAAACTAAAGGTCAATATTTCTAATTATAATTCTAAATTTTCAATTAAATTTGAAACGAAATCGAGTGAAAAGATAATAATACCAACGAAAACCTAAAGAGTGCATGAATCCACAGTGAATGTTATTTTCATGGTTCACAATTGGCATTCTTCTGCACATCCTGTCACTGGCTTGAATGGCAGTAATCGATACGTCGGTATCATGGGATACCGTTTTGTTATAGGTATTCCTTTGTTGCTTACGGCTCACCATTGTAAGGAAACTGTATTAAATTTAAAGACGATGGTTGACAGCTGCTATGGCTCTTCGCTCTGGGAAGAGGCAAAGATAATGCCCATTTCCCTATAAAATACTATAAACACCAGGACTCTTCCTTATTCAATTCAGAAACAGTTGTGTCTCAAGAATATATGATCAGTTTGTCTGTCATGAACCCACCATACTTGCAGGATAATAATTTATATATCATTATTGACATGAGATCATTTTACTGTAGATATTGCAGTGTCTCCTACGGCTTAGCATGCTCACAAAACCGTTTTCTCTTTATATGCTACGGGAAACAGCTGCAGTCGCTCTTGGAAGCGTGGCTCTTGGAAAAGGTAAAAGGCAATGTCGACTTTTATATGAAAAATTATCACTATCATGAGTACATTTCAACCATTCAAAACCGGTTTTGACGTGAACCCTTGGGGGTAGAAGAAGTCATGAAGACCTTGGTTAATGCGCCAAAGCACCACTCTCTCGTCAAACATAAGCAGATTTAACAGCTGAATAATGCCAGAATAATATTGATGCTGTTGGCTTCCTGGGTATGGAACATTCTGGGAATATTACAGAGTAAAATGCTGAATTGTGAGCATTAAAAACTATGTGTGTCACTTCACTAAAATCAGAGAAATTGTATGAAACAAGATTAAGATGGTTCGTGGCCATTAACATAATGGTAGATTTTGGAAAACCCACTGATGTAGTTTTACGTAGTAATCGAAGAAAAATATGCAGGACACAACAGATGGCAGGTCTTGAGTCTCACGGTTCACTCTGATATTGGAGCTAATTTCTGACCAAATCTCAATGATTCTAAATTGGACAATAATTCTCTAATACAAATTTGTCACAATAACCTTAAATTCAAGATGAACCATTATTTCTTTCAGTTTTTTTAAGATTTTTTTCATATAAATGGTTTTAAAAGCTTTCTTTAAAATGAATATAGAAAAACAAGCAACACTTTCTTATAATTTTATTGGAACACTTTTTTATAATAATAACTAAAGTAATAAGGTGATCCACAATTAAATGATATCTCTAAATTTGATTTTAACTCTTATATCATAATTTTCTTAATATCATAATTTTCTAGCTAGAAACTAATTTTCTTTTTTAAACATAATTCTATTCAATGATAAAACTATTCTTAATTTTTGTAATTAAGAGAAATGTTTTTATCTTAACTTTAATATAATATATATTAATATATATAATATATATAATTTGCAATATCATAATAATTCAAAATATATATCACAAATGATATTCAAAGATTTAAGAATTTTTTAAAATTCGTTAAGGATTATTTTGTTATGGTTTATTTGATTTTTTATTAAGTTTAAATGTTATAGATAATATTATAAATTGTATTGATGATTATTTATTTATGGTTAATTTTAATTATTATTAAGTCTCTGAATGTTATAGGTTTTAAAAATTTTAAACAATAATTAGAATTTAATAATGTATTTATTGGTAAAATTATACTTATAAATTGTTTGAATAATTTTGACATAAAGTAGATTTAGTATAGTGATAAAATTGAATATAGTTTGATGCTTTTTTGTTTTCTTATTAGGAAAAATTATCAATATTTTGAGAAGTGCGCTGATAGTTACATTTAGAAATGTAAAATAATTTATCACTCATTAATACTATTTAAGGAAACCATGTCAACAATAGTGGTTTGTAAGGAGATAATCTTTCACTTTTTCAAAATGTTATGTGACATGTTTAGGCTTTTCTACAGCAAATCCAAGCTCATATCCAAGCAAGAATAATTTTAAAGTATTGTAGAGAAGTTTAATCGATGTCATTCAAATTAGAAATTATACTCTCAAAAATTCATTTAAAATCATTATGTTCAAATTAACTCAATGAAGGAGGTACGTGTTGGAAAACATATTTTCTAAATAATATTGAAAAATAAATATTATTTTTCAAATTTAAGCATCATAACTTATATCAGTCAATGCTAAGGTAATAGTGATCAACAAGGAAATCCACCACTAACTAGTGACTATGCGCATTACATTTTGACTTCTACTAGTTAGAGTGTCTAGTAATGCATAAAATTTGATGTCTAAAGTGGAAAAATTAATTTCTTAATTTGCATAAATTTATGTCAGTAGCAATGACAAGTAACTATGTAGATTTACATTTTTACTTCCACTTATTAAACGGTTGGTAAATGTTCATAGGCATAAAAAACACTTACTTCCTTGTACATTTCACATTACTAAGATTTAAGAAAACCATAAATGTTAAACTATTTAAAACATATTATTATAATTTGTAATAATTATGCAAAGAATTAATATATTATATAAGCATATATACAATTGGAACATGTATCATCACTATGGTCACTTGATTATGAATATTCTTAATCTATAAATAAACTTTATTACAATAGTATCCACCATTACCATGGCTTAGTAATGTCACATTCCCAAAGCACATAACTCATGTTCATATCACACATTTATTACAATAGTATCCTCCATTACTGTGACTTATTAATGTCACATGCCCAAAACACATAACTCATATTCATTTGACACATGTTATTGTAACAACTTTCTAATTAATCAATCTTAGTTAAAAAGAAGAAAAAATCAAAATTACACATATTATATAACATTTTTAATTAAATAATTTAATTAATAAAGATAAAAAAACATTATCATTTTTGAAATAAATTTCAATCTTTAATATATCATTACTATTAAAAATATTAAAAAAAGTTAAATTGCTACTATAATTTAATAATAATTAATAAATACATAAATACTTTAAAACAAAATCTATTTTTAATAGTAATAAGCATTACCTTTAAATATGTTTATTTATATTTTATTCTTATCTTTTTCAATATCTTTTCTAATATGCAGAAACTTTCTTAAACTGTACCTGAGAATAACTAATAACACATATATTATTTACCTGATTATATAATTTTACAAAAGCTAAATAGTTCTAATTATATTTCTAAATTTTCAATTAATTTTGAAACGATAATAGATTGAAAAGTTACATTTAGGAGAATTTAAAAACGTAAAGCTTTTAAGTTAATAATACCGACTAAAACGTAAAGAGTTCATGGATCCACAGTGAATGCTATTTACATGGTTCATAATTCGCATTTTTCTGCACATCCTGTCACTGCCTTGCAGGGTGGTAATCGATACAGGTATTCCTCTGTTTCTTACGGCTCACCAGTGTAAGGAAACTGTATTATTTTTATATCCGATGGTTGGCAGCTGCTGTGGCTCTTCGCTCTGGGAAGAAGCAAAGATAATGCCCATTTCCCTATAAAATATTATAAACACGAGGACTCTTCATTATTCAATTTCAGAAACAGTTCTTTGTCTCAATAATATATGATCAGTTTGTCTGTCATGAACTCACCATATACTTGCAGGATAATAATTTATATATCATTATTGATGTGAGATCATTTTACTGGAGATATTGCAGTGCCTCCTACGGCTTACCATGCTGACACAACTGCTTTCTCTTTATATGCTATAGGTAACAGCTGCAGTCGCTATGGGAAGCTGTGGCTCTTGAAAAAGGTAAAAGGCAATGCCTACTACTATATAAAAAATTATCATTACCATGAGTACATTTCAACCGTTCAAAACCGGTTTTGATGTGAACCCTTGGGGGTAAAAGAAGCAACGGAGACCTTGGTTGACGTGCCAAAGCACCACTCTATCGTCAAACATAACCAAATTTAATAGCTGAATAATGCCAGAATAGTATTGACGCTGTTGGCTTCCTGGATATGGAACATTTTGGGAAGGTTACAGAAGAAAATGCTGAATTGTGAGAATTAAAAACTATATGTGTCACTTCACTAAAATCAGAGAAGTTGTATGACAAAAGATTCAGTTGGCTCGTGGTCATTAACATAATGATAGATTTTCGATATTTGGAAAATTTTAGTAAATTCAATCACCCTCCAATATAGTTTTATATAGTGTTCGAAGAAAATATGTAGGATACAGCAGATGGCAGGTCTTGAGTCTCACGCCACTCCGACCACTTGCGTTCTTTCTAACTTTGTCTTTTGGGAGACTGGGGGCGCAGGAATTGAGTACTTGTCTGACGCCAGTCGGACCACTTGCGTTCTTTCTACTGTCTTTTGGGAGAGTGGGGGCTCAGGAATCGAGTCCAGCGACATTTCTTAAGGGCAAAGAAAGAGGTGACGCGGTAGCGGTGACGTCGTGTATGATTCTTGAAGAGCCCAATCTTGATCGCCATGGAGATTATTCCAGTCAAAAGAGACTCGGCGGCACAGAAGCTTGGTGGGCGAGGATACCGGCATACCCGACTACTTGATTACAGTAAGTTCGCGCGTGGAGATCTATATCATGACTTACAAAATTATTCTTCAAGGCAAACGAAACAGTATCGCTTGAAATATTTTAAATAGATTCCACTTTTTGAAATATTTTAAATAGATTCCACTTTTTCAAACTTTATGGATGATTTCAATACAGAATTAAATATACTAGCATTTGCACCTTATGTTGCAAAGGAAACGCCGTAAGGCATAGAGTGGTGAAAAAAAGCATAGAGTGGGGAAGAATAGGGACATGTATAAAGTGGGGAAGAATAGGGACATGGATAGAGTGGGGAAGGATAGGAACATGTGAATGGACATTGTTGAAAGTAAGGATGGAAGATAATGAGTTACAATTGCAAGAAAGAATAGCGACATGTCCATTCACCTGTTCCTATCCTTCCCCACATTGTCTCTCCTATGAGTTTTTCTTTATCGTAAAACACAAACACTGGGACATGGGTGCATGGTTTAATGGCAAAGTGGGGAATTCACTGGTCAAAGGTCTCAAGTTTTATTCTTGCAAGTGACACTTGTGTTAGTCAATCACTGGGCCAACAATGATTCAGATCTTGGAAGTTTCACAATAGTGTCATGTTGACAGAAAGAGCACAGAATCTCTATTAATGAGAGTTAAAAACTCGTGGAGTCTTTTAAGTGCTCCCATGTCGAACTCAGCTCAGTACTGCTTCAAGTCCAAGTTAACTTGGTTCCCAGTTTGAATTGTGAAGTGTCAGACCTGCAAGTATTTGTGGGTTACTTGCTAGGCAGATGGAAAAAAAAACTGAACATCGTCAAAACATCTGACCCAAGATTTTTACTTGGATCCCTTTGGTAAATGGATCCAGAAATGAGTGCACTCACCGAGATAATTTTGCGAGGAGCTCAACTTTAACACATTCTTAGAATGTGATGATACTATTTTAGATAAGACCATTTTGAGCAAAATTGTGATTTTTTTCTTTATTTAAAATGTATTTTTAACACAAATGATTCCAGTTACTTCCGAAATCTTAGTTCACACCTTTGAACACACATAATACAAACTACACAACTCACTAACCGATCCCTATCAAACTGGCGTGAAGATAAAAATTCAAACACATTCATAAAAATGATTAAGGCAGCGAACTAACTCCGAATATTTATTAACAAAATGAATCTGAATAGAAAATTCAATTCCAAATATTTAAAGACCGCTTGACACCTTCAGATCCTTGGAAGATAAGATAAGAATGCTTCAAACACATTCACGATAAACATTGAGAATGAATGTGTATAGCAAATTCAATTCCAATCATTTATAGACCGCTGACCATCGTCAAAACATCTGACCAGCGTTTTTTTCCATCTGCCTAGCAAGTAACCCACAAATACTTGCAGGTCTGACACATCACAATTCAAACTGGGAACCAAGTTAACTTGAACTTGCACCAGTACTGAGCTGAGTTTGACATGGGAGCACTTAAAAGACTCCACGAGTTTTCAACTCTCATTAATAGAGATTCTGTGCTCTTTCTGTCAACATGACACTATTGTGAAACTTGCAAGATGTGAATCATTACTGGCCCAGTGATTGGCTAACACAAGAGTGCCACTGTCACTTGCAAGAATAAAACTTGAGACCTGTGACCAGTGAATTCCCCACTTTGCCATTAAACCACGGACCCATCTGCCAGTGTTTGTGTTTTACGATAAAGAAAAACTCTTAGGAGAGACAACATGATCTTCTGATCTTCTGTGTTTTTCTAATTTCTCTGCATGAACTGTGTATATAAATCGATCTGCCCTGTTTTCTCGGTATTACTTTAATATTGACTAGCAGTTTGGTCCCCTGTTAATTTCTTTATGTTGTCAGGTGACAGAGCAGGGAATTTGATATCAGAGTGCTATACAATCCTGAAGTGGATGATTAAAACCATACAATAGTATCACTTGGAGGGAGAAAAGACCCAGGAAGAGTGAAGATGAACCTTTCAACAAATTGATGGTCAGATGCATACAGAAAAACTGAATAACAGATTAAGGTAGCTTGAGGCTTATTTCAGTTGTCAGGGACGTTCTGATGTGCAAAAGATTACCTTTGCATGTTTGAAAATGCCAAAGCATGCCCTCGTGTGGTGGGAAAGCTATTGCTAGAATTTGTAACAGCAAAAGAAAGCACTTGTTATGTATTATAACGAGTTCAAAGTTTTGTTGAGAAGGAAATTATAGCCAGCCAGGAGTGAAAGGGAGGAGAAAATCCAGAGCCAGTGTCTTAGATAGGGTCACAGGCAGTTTGTCCAAGATTACACTTACTAGTTCCAAAAAGCAAGCTATCATACTGAGTATTTTGGAAGATGAAGCCAACGTGGTTATGAAATATATAAATGAAAAACAAAAAAAAAGTGCATGTATACATGATGCACCAAATGCCACGCTGTATAAATTCTGTGCACACATGATATAATCTATACTTGATTATATAAGGCAGTGACAGAAGGTTTCAATCGCATGTTATTCGCATAATTACCAATAATATGATGAAGAATTCACTAAAGGACGTGATAAAATGGGTACTGATCACACTGCAACAGATTATATATCAAGCACACAAGCAACCTTATATGTGAGTCATTACACAAGTTGGTGGTTTAATAATGACCAGAGAATGCATTGGAGACCATTACATACCGCGTTGCACATTTTTAGGGCCTAGCGTTATGAAGTATTGACCTTAATTATAGTTATTCAACCCTCAGATATGCTCTAATTTATTCCCAAAACTGGGATTGTGCTACCAGTTTGTCAATTTCTTATAAGTGCTTCGTCGCCTCAACACAGAAGGAATCTATTTTGTCCTATTTAAATTTGTAACCAATGAATTATGTAATAAAAGGTGGTTTTGTGTTTGGGAGGATACAGTTTTGGATTAAGTAGTTTGTGGAAATAATGGAAGGAAATGCAAAGTTATTTAGAGATAGTAGAGTCACAATGGCGAAATTTCATACCCAAAATTTGTGCTATGAATAATACACCCTCAGAGTGCCGAAGCATACAATGAAACGACACAAATAACTATTGCAAATTACATCCTTTATTCCAAATAAATTTATAGTAAACTTCGGTAATCGAAGGGGTATATTGAAAAGAATATCCAATTAATCACAATGGATCTTGCAATAATAACATATATAAGTCCCGCACAACGACTCTGATTGTATATTCTCCACCGGTAGTACAAGCGCTAGAAAAATTATGGAATCTGGTTTTGAATGACCGAACTATGAAGAAACTAGAGATGGAGCAAGTAGGAGAAACTGTTATATCTCCCAAACCAATTGTTGCAGGAGCAGCAGCAAATGACCCAAACTCGGTCATCATCCGGCAGTCTCCGCTTCTGTGAGCCTCGCACAGGCGGGGCAAATATACACCTGCACAAATTACATATAAAGAAATCAATCATGGCCTAACTTCAGGTATAAAACCCATACATATATTCATAGTTACAGGTATGTCTCATGTAGGTATACTATTTTACATCTGCTACAACATAGGGTACATGAATGTGATGATGACTAATAAGTACCTTCCCAGCGGCAAGATTGAAGTAGAGGTCGACGATGTTGGGGCAGTTGTTGTAGCACCGGGGGCAGCATAACTTATTTGTGAAGCCATGTTCTGCTATAGAATCCGTGGATATCTCCACTATCATCCTCTCCACCCCACACGCATTCATGCACTCATCTGTTTCTATCAATTCATTCATATTCTCTGCGATAATCTCCGATGTCTGCAGGCCATCATTTACCCAATTAACTAACAGCAACATACTAGAACTTGGAAGGTTGGCAAAGACAGTAATTCACATAGAATTATATATGTGAGATTAATTAATGGAAAATGACCTAAAATCACCTGGCATTCATACTGCACATTGCCCTCCCTCAAGATGGATTTCTCAAGCACACAACGTGCTCCAGAGGACGACACAGAAAAAGCGCAAACCTCCACGGGCAGCTTCTCGCATACTATGCCCCCTGATCATTAATCAATCGAACAATAAGTAATCTATAAATTAAATGATTGTTAATTCAATGACCAATTACTTTGATCTGACTATCAGAAAAAGGATTAACCAAGCCAGTTACAGATTCTCAATGGAAATTCTTTGTGGGCTGTCCAAAACCAAAACTTACGACAGAAGTCTACCATACCTGCAGCATTGTTACAACTGGGCCATTCATGGCTGAACCAGCAAATCGCCATTTCAAACCTTGCTTGGGATTCCTGCCCCAAACTCCACTTAATATAGTGTTACAAAGTATGAAAGAGCGGAAGGTGGCAGGTCCAGTAATGATTAGCTTAGTGCTGTTACATTCATAGAATGAGCTCAAGAACTTTATTCTCAACTGCAGGCCAGGTTGCAAGAGGTTCAAGCACGGTATACCCGGAGGAAGATAGCACTTCCAAATTTCCAGGCTGAGTTGAGGAACAATAAAACGAAGCCTAACGAGCCCAGGGACCAGATCTATTCATGAGGGTAAGTTGATGGAGACCATCAAACTACCAGGGGCAAGGCCCGATCCGTTTAGGACGTCAATGCAATCAGAACCATGGGTGCATTCAAGCCAGGTGGCAGTAGAGTCACAATGGCGAAATTTCATACCCAAAATTTGTGCTATGAATAATACACCCTCAGAGTGCCGAAGCATACAATGAAACGACACAAATAACTACCGCAAATTACATCCCTTATTCCAAATAAATTTATAGTAAACTTCGGTAATCGAAGGGGTATATTGAAAAGAATCTCCAATTAATCACAATGGATCCTGCAATAATAACATATATAAGTCCCGCACAACGAATCTGATTGTATACTTTCCACCGGTAGTACAAGCGCTAGAAAAATTATGGAATCTGGTTTTGAATGACTGAACTATGAAGAAACTGGAGATGGAGCTGAAGTAGGAGAAATTGTTATATCTCCCAAACCAATTGTTGCAGGAGCAGCAGCAAATGACCCAAACTCGGTCATCATCCGGCGGTCTCCGCTTCTGTGAGCTTCGCACAGGCGGGGAAAATATACACCTGCACAAATTACATATAAATAAATCAATCATGCCCTAACTTCAGGTATAAAACCCATACATATATTCATAGTTACAGGTATGTCTCATGTAGGTATACTATTTTACATCTGCTACAACATAGGGTACATGAATATGATGATGAGTAATAAGTACCTTCCCAGCGGCAAGATTGAAGTAGAGGTCGACGATGTTGGGGCAGTTGTTGTAGCACCGGGGGCAGCATAACTTATTTGTGAAGCCATGTTCTGCTAGAGAATCTGTGGACATCCCCACTATCATCCTCTCCACCCCCACACGCATTCATGCACTCATCTGTTTCTATCAATTCATTCATATTCTCTGCGATAATCTCCGGTGTCTACACGCCATCCTTTACCCAATTAACTAATAGCAACATACTAGAACTTAGAAGGTTGGGCAAAGACAGTAATTCACATAGAATTATATATGTGAGATTAATTAATGGAAAATGACCTAAACTCACCTGGCATTCATACTGCACGTTGCCCTCCCTCAAGATGGATTTCTCAAGCACACAACGTGCTCCAGAGGATGACACAGAAAAAGCGCAAACCTCCACGGGCAGCTTCTCGCATACTATGCCCCCTGATCATCAATCAATCGAACAGTAAGTAAGTAACCAGGGGCAAGGCCCGATGATTAGCTTAGTGCAATCAGAACCATGGGTGCATTCACGCCAGGTGGCAGTAGAGTCACGAAGAGCCATAAACCGTAAACGGAAATAGCCATAAACTCCACTAACTCTGCAGAGGCTTGGCATACAGATGTCAAAAAGTGGTGAGTTACATAAAATATTTTCTTATTATTAAATTAAATTAGATGGATGATTTTTGTTCAATCGTCTAACAAAAGATCTAACGACTACGATTAGGACAAAAAGGCATTTGGGGGAGTCCATTTCAGAGGGAAACGCCTTACGGCGTAATTATGATT
>APFE031326413.1:0-15991 GCA_000404065.3 Pinus taeda | reverse complement strand
AGGGTTAATAATGTTTTTTTCATGATATTAATAATAATTTGGCCCATGGTAATTGACCCATAGGCTTCACCTAAATAGAACCTATTTTTTGAATGTTAGTAAGTATAAAGAAGTTTATGGAGTAAATATAAAAGGAGGTTTTATTTATTTACCATACCTTTGGTTTACTTATATTTTTATTTATTTATCATATCTCTTTTATTTACCATGGTATTTGGCCCATAGGCTTGGTATATGATTAGATGTTGATTTCTAATCCTATTTGATATATTTTTATTTATTTATCACATCTATTTATACATCTTCTATATTTATTTATTTACCATACATCTTTTATAAACATGGTATTTGGCCCATGGTATTATTAATTATTTGTCCCATGGTATTTGGCTTATAGGCTTCACCTAAATAAAACATATATATATATATATTTGTAAATATAAAGAGGTTTATGGAATAAATATAAAATGAGGTTTTATTTATTTACCATACCTCTATTTTATTTATATTTTTATTTATTTACCATACATTTTTTGAGTGTTCGTAAACCCCTTTATATTTTAAATTTATATTATGTTTATACATACTAATAATTAGATCGCGAAGCTACGACACCAATGTCCCGAGAGCCAGAAGAGATGAAGGAGATGCAAGATAAAGGAAGTTGGAAGACCATAGAGAAGAAAAAGAAAGCTACATCACCAATCTCGCCAAGAAAGACAAGGAGTCACACAATTAGAAATTAAGAAATTATAGGTCCGATAGACCAATTTGGTCTCAGTGGACGTTAACCACCATCATCATCATCATCATCATCAGATTGATTTTTAAATAGGGCCGACATTAGATTAGAAATGTTAAATTTATTTAATTTATTTACCATACATTTTTTTAGTGTTCGTAAAACTCTTTATATTTTAAATTTATATTGTGGTTATACATACTAATAATTAGATTGATTTTTAAATAGGGCCGACATTAGATTAGATATGCTAAATGTAAATTTATATTGTGTTTATACATACTAATAATTAGATTGATTTTTAAATACGGCCGACATTAGATTAGAAATGTTAAATGCTAAACATTACATTTACGTTTATGTTTACATGTAGATTAGAAATGTTAAATGCTAAACATTACATTTACGTTTATGTTTACATGTTTACATTAGATCTACCCATATCAGGTTTTTTTGATTTTTAAATAGGGCCCACATTAGATTAGAATTGTTAAATGCTAAACATTACATTTACGTTTATGTTTACATGTTTACGTTAGATCTACCCCATATCGGGTTGTTTACATTTACGTTTAGGTTTACATGTCCATACTGGTTTGTTTGCATTACGTTTGTTTACATTACGTTTTTATGTGAGATCGATCTAACCCATATCGGGTTGTTTACATTTACGTTTAGTTTTACATGTCCATACCGGTTTGTTTGCATTACGTTTGTTTACATTACGTTTTTATGTGAGATCTACCCCCATACTCGGTTGTTTACATTTACGTTTACATGTCCATAAACTGGGTTGTTTACATTTACGTTTACCTTTACATGTTTAGGTTTTTATGTGAGATCTACCCCATGTCAAGTTGTTTACATTTACGTTTGCATTTACATGTCCATACTGGGTTGTTTACATTTAAGTTTACATGTTTACATTTTTATGTGAGATCTACCCCCATATCGGGTTGTTTACATTTACGTACGTTTACATGTCCATACTGGGTTGTTTACATTTTTATGTGAGATCTACCCCCATACTAGGTTGTTTACATTGTTTACATGTCCATACTAGGTTGTTTACATTTACATTTACATTTACATGTTTACGTTTTTATGTGAGATCTACCTCATACTGGGCTATGTTGTTTAAATTTAAGTTTACGTTTACATGTCCATACTCGGTTGTTTACATGTTTACGTTTTTATGTGTACACATTTACGTTTTTATGTGATATCTACCTGAGACGTCCATACTCGATTGTTTACATTTACATGTTTACGTTTTTATGTGATATAGAGCCCCTCGCAACCCAATTAATTAGTATTTTATAATTTATATACCATATCTTTTATATTCTAAGTTGTGTTATATATGGTTTTAGTTTTTTAATCTAGTTTTTGTGAGGTGTTTTGGAAAAATTGTATAATCTCACCTCCAGATATAGTTGTTGAGAATATTTTAAGGAAGATAAATGAATTTGATGTAGAGGTTGAGACCCTCAAGATAACCATCATAACTTTTTAAAATTCCTTCTCATATATCAAGTACAGACTGGGATTTCAAGTATTGATATTGCGGACAAGCATTTCAAACCAACCAATGCACTTAATGCAGAAAAGGATTTATCCTATGCATAACTAATAAATGGGACATCCATAACTCAAGTAGGTTTAATGGATTTAAATCAATACCTAAGAAGAGTAAAGGAACATTGATAATGAAAGTAATGGAGATGAAAAATTAACAACTAACTATGTTTTTTAGGTTAATGTTAACTAATATAAATAAATTGAATGATATAAATAATTAGATATAATTTTGGGATTCAATTGCCTTAAGTCATTCAAGTATGACCATTTTCATGAGAGGTAGTTGTAATTTACTAAGTTCTCATGATTTTTGAATATTTCACTTAGCACTCATTGCATCGGGTGATGCTCACAGGGGTGAAGAAGTGAGATTGAAACTAGTGAAATGAATCACATAGCCTCAATCATCACTTCCGGGGCTTGCACCTGGTAACTAGGACTTCCTGGGAGGTCACCCATCCCAGATCACCTCTGGCTCATGCGCGATCTGGGATGGGTGACCTCCTAGGAAGTCCTAGTTACCGAGTGCAAGCCCTGGAAGTGATGATTGACGCTATGTGATTCATTACACTATTTTCAATCCCACTTCTTCATCCCTTTGAGCATCACTCGATGCAATGAGCGCTAAGTGAACTATTCAAAAATCATGAGAAATTAGTTAGTTACGACTACCTCTCATGAAAATGGTCATAGGTGAATGACTTACTTAACGCACTTGAATCCCAAATTGATATATAATATAGTGCACGTAAACCCCTTGATATAAATAATGCTTTAAAAAAGATCTCTCCAACAATGCATTTCCCATTCTTCTATAGTGCTTATACATAAATAATGGGTTGAAATGCATACGCATCACAAAGAAGGAATAGGTTGAAATTTTTAGTGAACATTGGATTCATAAAATTTATTTCCTTCACATTTAAAGTGGGATTTTTTCTCATCCTCCATGTTTGTTTGCTTATGCTACTTTCATGCCAATTCTTATTTGTTATTAATTTCAATCATATGTGATAGTACTCGCAACATTTATAATCTGTTTTTTTTAAAGTGATTTTTATTGCTTAAATCTCATTAGTTTAGATCACTCCAATGAGCAAAATAATAAGTGTAAGCATAGTTTAGGGAGCACTCTATATAGCAATGTTACAAGGCCAAATTCTCAAATCTTCCTAACTCTTTATTCCATGTTCACTACAAGGCAAAAGAAATATTTTTTTTCTCAGATAATGTTTAATCGAATCTCAACTTCAATGAAATACTTTATAGTTATAAGCAACCTCATTGTGCCCAATGGAAAAAAAATCTCCCAAAAATCTCCCAAAAGTACATTCCAACTTTTCAAGTCTCCTCTCCCTTTAATCGTAGATTCCAAATTAAAGGCAAAGAGATATGTAATACTTTGTTGTATTATCGTTTTTTTGTTTATGTTCAAACACAAAGAACCAAGACTTATAGAAAGTATTTTTGTGAATATTCACGTTATTTTTCTTTTCATATTTTGAGTACTTTCTTTTCCTTTTTTAAAGGGAATATATATATATGGTTTTCAATTTTCGTAGAATTTATACTCTCTCTTTTCAAATTACAGAATTTTTTCATCAATTATAATATGTCATTCTCAAAATAGTGAAGATCAATATAGAATAAGATCATTTTAATTTCAAAATTTTTATAATTCCAATTAACAAAATTAATAAGAATGTCTCTCTCAAATGATTTCGACATTTTCATTCACCTATTAAAAGTGTGCTATAATAATAATTATATTGATAGAGACTTCTATTTTGGAACAAGGTTTCCAAAATTTTAATTTAATTATCAATAATTATTAGGTGGATGGTAGTTATTTAACCTTGATTGAATTTTCTAGAATATTCTTAGTAGTATTCACAAATCAAAGGTTTATATTTATTTCTAAAGTAGTTATACCATTTTTAACTTTTTAATTAAATTGATTAATTAAAAAAAATATTATATGAACAAGTGTCATATAAAATGAGTTATGGTTTGTCCACGGTGTATTGGATAAATGGTGATTGGTTTCTCTATTAAGGCACTCCTTGATGTGAAGACACTCGTTCAATTCCCACCCCGATCCAGATGATATATTAGACGTGATCAAGTTGTAGTCTTACCAAGTTTACAAAAAAATGAGTTATGATTTATTGAGCATGTAGTATCGATAAGCCATGGTACTACCCATGGTATCATGACAAACCCATGTATAATAATATAACCTTGAAATAAAAAAATAAAATGTTGATCTTATTTGAACTACTCCCATGTTAAAGAAAATTAATCATTACATTTCCTAAGTTTCAGATGAGGCAAAGTAATCTATTTTTGTACTACATATTATCTAAATTTTTAGTTCAACTATCTTATTTTCGTGTTCTTAACACATGTATGAAATTATGTAAATATCTATTTTTAATATTAATTCATTGGAAAGTGTTATCTAATTTTCATATTCTTAAAAATGTTTGAAATTGTATAAATATTTATTTTTTATAAATATATTGTTAACGCATGACTTGAACAAAGTTTACTTTTGACATGATCTCTACTCCTCTTCCACTTGCACTAGTTTTTTCTCCTCTAACTAGTTGAGGCTATCACTATTTTTAGCTTTGAGGCCTACGGAAGTTGTAGGCATTCAATTGGTTCATTTACTTATTAAGATAATTAGAATAATGGAGTTGAAATTTAGCTTTGAGGGAAAGTGTAGGCATTGAATTGGTTCATTTATTTATTAAGATAATTGAATTGGTTCGTTTACTTATTAAGATAATTAGAATAGTAGAGTTTAAATTTATTTTTCATGGAGTAGGGTTTAGTGGAATATATAATAATAACTTTGACATGCATCATCACTTTCTTAGTGTGCACTTTCAAGTTTTTTTCCTCTTCTCATTAATTGAAGTTATAGTTATTTTTAGATTTAAGGCTGAAAGATTCTCAATCATTAACAAATCTTCTTGTTTATTAAAACATTTAAAACAAATGTTAAATTAGATAAAATTCAATGATGGTTAATTTAGTTCATTTATTAGTTAGTTATATTTTTTACCTATCTCATAAATCACTAATTCTCTCTCTTATATAGTAAATTATCACTTGTTTTTTTCTTATCCTAAGTTAGAATTATAGCCATGTTCTTTTTTTTAAGAAATGCTCTTTATATCTTTATTATTTATTATTTTCCCATTATTTTGAAAGGATGAAACAAATGTAACGTAATTATCAATGACCATGAGACAAGGAATGAAGTTGGAGTTTTCGTTTAAGTATAAATTCTCCATTGTTTCCTTATTATTTAATAAATAAATAAAAATCATAACTATATTAATAATAAATAAAATATTTATTTTTTATTTTGTAAGCTTCGCGGGATTTTTTTCATTCATTTATCAAAAAGGCAGATTACATCTATGATCAGGTGGTAAGGTGGCATCAATCTGCCCAGTGGGAAATCAATCTATTGGTCATTGTACCGCAATATAAGCTATCTAAAAGCAAAATAGTTTAAGATTGTCTTGTAGAGCTATATACGTTTGAGTATCCTTATTTCGCCTAATATCTAAATATCTAAGACAATATCAAAGTCTTCAAATCCTGCATTTATACATAACAAAATTGAAAAACACACTAGGCATGGCATACTGCTAATCATCATAAGAGTCCACATTAGTTGGATCTTTTGCGCTTGAACCTGGTAATTTTGTTTGAGGGAGACATGGAATGTGTTTTTCTATACGGATGAGGTGGGCATTCTGTTGCTGAATCTAAAATTAGATAAGTTGGAATTCTTTATGAATTTCCGAGAGAAAAAGATTGGTTTTGGCCAGACAAGTTACATGAATTGACGAAGCTCTTGCCACAATATTTTTCATAAGCCAATACAGGAATATGGTATGTTTGTAGTAAGAGGATCGACCTGTGGTATGACTAGGGTCTAGTACCAACTCCAGGCATTCCTCAACATCCATATTTTCTTGAGCTGCATGTTGATTTAGTTCCGCTTCCCACCAGATATAAGTTGGCGGATCTGAGGCTGAGTACCAGACTGGTAAGCCTGAGTCACTTCATGTATAAGACAAGAGGTCAATCTACAGCCTTGACCTCGAACAAGATGTGGTTGGGTTTGACTGTCTCCACGTTGAAGGCCCGCACGAAGACTCTGGTCCTGAGTCACACCTGTCGTGGAGTCTCTTCCAGATGAAGGTTGCACCATGTTGTGAATTCGTTGACCATGAGACTGAATTGATGCCCTGAGATGACAACCCACAAACCCTGGCACAATCTAGGTGGCTAGCTTAAGGACCTAGTGTGGTTACCTGGAGTTGAAACCTGAAGGGATATCATAGAAGAAGTCCACAGAGCTATGAGCATCAAGCTAATAAAACAAACATTTTCCACCAAAAATGACATGGGTGTACTGATAAAGGCTAGAATCATTAACCCATGGCTCCCCGAGCCTTCGAAGAACAAAACACAGAATCCATTCAGATGAATAATCTCTCCGAGGATTTCTTCTCTTACAGACCAGAAGAAGTAATAAGAAGACGGGAAATAGAACCCAAGCACCCATGCATAGAGTACAAATTGAATGTCAGTGTGCAGACCCCAAGTACATTCCCATCCGGGAGGGAAGAATACCATAACTAACTGAAATAATTCGGCCAAATTAAGGCGGCCCATCAGAAAAAGCAGTGCTTTCCTTCCAAAAATTTCCTAAATATAGTCTTTCTAACCTGAAACATTGTCTGAGAGACCCGATTCCCACAAATTATCAAAGAGAACTTAAAGGAAGGGATAGGAAGGGGAGAATACATAGATAAAACATACCCGCAGACACTAGACGTTGTATATCAGGAGAGAGTTGTTGTACCCAATCGACTGGCTTCGGAAGGAACCTTAGAGAGTGTACGTGAAAATTCCATTGAACCTATAATGAAACTAATTATATTACCTCCGGCTCGAACCAAACTCATAGCATAAAATTCCAAGCGTAAGGTATCACACCAATTTCTCTTATCGTTATTAGTGCCTTGAATGGGTATAGCCACTTTGCAAAAGTTGACGAGTGTGTGAGGGCCTAAACCATACCCCTCACCATCCTTTCTCCTGATATATGCTAACCATGACATGAATCCCGAGAACTCCAATGCTCCACCCTCACCCCAATCAGAAAAAATAAATATATTTTTATATATATATATATATATTTTTTTTTTAATTAATTCAAATTTATAAAAACACAATAACATTTTTTATAACTAATTAATACTTATTTTAACAAAATTAAATATAAAAACAAAATATTACATTATAAATAAAAAAGAAAGGCGATTGTATATTATTCTTTGTAATTATACGACAAGCGTTTTATAACTAATTATTTATACTTATTTAACAAAATTAAATATAAAAACAAAATATTACCTTATAAATTAAAAAGAAAAAAGATTGTATATTATTCTTTTTAAGCGCACCCCTAAAGCGAGGATTCTTAATTACCTTAAACAACGTATATTAATGATGGGAGGATAGTTTATTGTTGAATACAATTGTTAAAAAATATTTTTTATTATATTAAAAATGGTATATTTTTATTCCAAAAATTAAGAAATTTCTATATACCATATATGTTTTTTATGAGGTCTTAAATCTCTTAATTTATTTATGAAATTGGTTTTGTACGTTAAAAAAAAAAAAATTAAATATGATAAATTTAGTTAAATTTAGTTATACACGTTTCTTCTTCTTGTAATATTAACTAATAAGTTGTTGTTAGTTGATTTTGTCAAATATCACTCTCAATGGCTAAAAGATAGGCTTGCCAAATAAAAAAGTAGTCCTAAACCAAAGCCTCATCCATTTTACTTATTAAAAGTTAATTAAATTATTAGTCCCTGCCTGGGACTATTAGCGTTCGATACGCAGTCAACTGGCTATTAGTTGATGCGTTGACCGCAAATATGTGCCGGTTATTTACTACTTAACCAAAGTTTACCTGCGCAGTTTCCTCGCAAAAAAAATTTAGCCAAAGTTTTTGTTTGGAGGTCTTATTGCCGGCCTCACGTCGCCCGATGCGCTCAACTCAATTTAGCCTAAGTTTTTTATTGTAAGGTGCCTGTTCTCCGTGTGCGCGCAACTTAATTTCACCTAAGTTTTTTATCCTAAGTTAAACGCACTGGTTTGCAGACAGTGGAGAGCAAGGAGCCGTCCGTCTTGCGTGATGCTTTAAATATCATTCCTTGGCTGATCTTGTGACACGTTGCACACAGAGGCAGGCCGAGTTACAGACAAGAGAGTCGTGTACAACATGTTATTCGAAACATAGCCTTAATAGTAAACGCGTACAAGTCAGCACAACGCGCAGGGCGATCGGAAGCGTAAAACATATGGAAGAGCCAGGATTTTCTTCCTTGAGGATGGAGAAGGAAGCTTGACATTCAATCCGGAAGGATTTCTACATATAATGACGATCTACAGGTTTAATAAAATCAAACGCAAAGAGAGGATTACGTAAAACGATCTAGCTTGTGGCATAAGGACAAAACGTCGGTTGCAAAGGACAAACTTCCGGGCCTCGTTTTCTCGAGAAGGTATATGCAGAAGCAATCTGACTTCGCCCTTCCTATTTTAGGCATATTTTAAAAGCGCGGCGATACAAAGATCCGGATTAACGAGTTCCTTCCTTTGGATTCTCGAGTACAGGCTATTTTAAAGATTGTAAAGGCTCCGGGCCATAGTAAAGATTGCGAGGGCTCTGTTCCATTAAAGATCGCATCAGCATTTTCATTTATAAATTCGGAAGGCCTGTGGCCGACGCATAAGAGCCGAGCCTAATCAGGGTCTATGAAATTTGTCAACGGAAGGCGACAAGCTTGTCAATTTCTTGGCGTTTTCATCTTGTGAATCGGAGAATCGGTTGAGGCCAATACAAAGAGATGTGTTTGAGCTTTAAATATCTCAGGAAGACGTTCAATCCGCAGCCTGCATCTGAAGGTAAACCAATCGAGCCATTTATTTAATTATTTGCATGTTTTCTTGGCTCAGAAGCTTGTATATTTCAGCTTGAAGGCCGTAACCTAGATTAAATACATGTTTCTGGTTATTGTGTCTCAAGAACTCCCACAGAAATTATTACAAAGCAATTTAATGTCAACTTAAATGAAAGCCCAGAAACTTTACATGAATTTTTTTAAATTAGCACAGCCTTGCTTAAAAAGCTTCAAAATTTTATGTAGACAAGCTACATCAGAATCTTTGAACATCATAAGCAGCAATTGGCTTGTTTTGCAACTGCATTCACACTTGCAACTCGATGGTTCTTAATTATAGCCTGGAATTTGCACCCCGGGCAGGGACTACCGCTACGGCAGTAGCTCCCTTGTTTTAACCAAAATCACACTAATTTTATTTGATTAAAAATTAATTAAGTTGTATAGGGTTTAGTCAATTTTCTCTGATCTATATTGGAATGTGGATGTTTAGTCAAATCTGATTCCAAACTTTATAATAGCAAAGTAATTCTTTCTTTAAAAAAAAAAATTAATCAAGTTGAAGATAAAAAAACAACACAATAGTGTATGTGGTGCACCCTTCTATTTTCTTTTTGCAATGGTCTCGCATTTTTTCCAAATCCTTATAATAATTAAACATAATAAAATTTCTAAATCTTTACCATAATACAAATAATGGGATAATAATTTGATATTTTTAAATTATTTTATAACATATCTTGATATTACAAACTAATTATTTTTTAATTTAAGTTAATGATTAACATTTAAATTTAATTTAATTTAATAGATAAAATTTACAATTACATTTATAAGTATTAATAATGTAAATGTCAATGCATAATGCTACCCAGAATCTGAATTAACATTTATATACTATTAATGTACCCAAATAAAAATAATAGGTGTATCTAGAAGATCCATCTTAAATATAGATTTAGCATAAGCTAAGAGGGATCCAATTTCTTCACATGCATTTTTTTTGAGTCAACATTATTTAAATGTTTTGTATACTTATTTAATTTTTTTATTTTTAGAATTTTTAAATTTTATTTGGGCTAACATGAGCAATTTCAATTTTGATGACGACGGACATCCTTACACATCATACTAGGTTGTAAAATGAACCTCTCAGCTTATTGTTGAGCCTTGAGTGACAATGCTAAAACACATATTTCCTATTATAAATTGATTTCACTTACCACTACCAATATTTTATGTTTGCAAGGAGTCAAAATTGTAGGATTTCTACTGATTACACATTTAATATATGATCTACCCATATGCCAAATGTGAGTTTTCTATTCATTTCAAAATGAGAGGTAGTGTTGCTACTTTGATCTCCTATTAACTTACTAGTTATGTTGTTGAATGTTTGTTAGACCCAACATAAAGGCTAATGTTGTTTGTATTGACCTCTGATATTCGATTCATAAGCATACATAATGGCTATGCTTTGAATGGTATGAGCGATTCAACAACCTTCTACCAAAGGATGGTTGATGGATTACTCAATGCCCCATGGTTGATCTATGAAGACTAATATGGTGGAATTATAGAAAGATTAGAAGGAAAAAAAATCTTGTACATTTTCAATATGGAGAACAAGAATCTCAATTTTTTCTTAAGGCCTAAATGAGATTTATGATCCTAACTAAGGTCATTGTTGTGACTGTTAGTCTCACTCTCTCAATAATCAATTAATAAATCCAAATATTAAATTAAATTAATAAAATTATCAGAATTTCTCAAACTAAGGATTCTAGTTTGGATGAGAGATTCTCTCCAACTAGCTCTCCTAAATTAGTGTGTAAGTTGAGAAATTGTCTCAACCAAATGAGTCTAAGATAGACGCACTATATTAAGACCACTTGCACATGTATTTAAATGTATTATTAAATTATTTGAATAAGAGAGAACTACATGAGTATGAGAGACCACATGATGGCTCTCTGCATTTTCCACTAGTTTGTCTTTTGTGTGTTGCTAGTTTGAAATTATTGTGTGTTAATTTGTTGTGTGTGTTTAATATGGCTAAGTGAGTTTCCTTCATGTGGTATCGGAGCTATTGTGGTTCTTAGGCCTGAATGAATTCATGGTAGTTTTCCATGGAAAATCTTATTGAGGAGGGGAATGTTAACCTTACTCTCTTAAAAATCAATAATAAATCCAATTATTAAAATAAAATCATGAGAATTCCTCAAACTAAAGATTCTAGTTTGGATGAGAGATTCTCTCCAACTAGCTCTCCTAAATTAGTGTGTAAGTTGAGAAATTGTCTCAACCAAGTGAGTCTAAGATAGATGCACTATCTTAAGACCACTTGCTCATGTATTTAAATGTATTATTAAATTATTTGAATAAGAGATAATTACATGAGTATGAGAGACCACATGATGGCTCTCTTCCTTTTCCGCCAGTTTGTCTTTTGTGTGTTGCTGGTTTGATTATTGTGTGTTAATTTGCTGTGTGTGTTTAATATGGTTGAGTGAGTTTCCTTCCTATCGTATCAGAGTTGTGGTGGTTCTTAGGCCTGACTGAATTCATGGTAGTTTTCCATGAAAAATCTTATTGTCTATATAGTTTTTGGTGCATCTATATGAAGTCACTATTGGAGTTGTGTGAAAAATGGATATTTGCACGAAGTCCATCAAATGATTGAGGAGTGTGTACTGCCGAGGGACGAAACTGGTTGGAGGTTATTGCATGAGTCCATTGCTCTGGAAAATTGTGGGTGATCAGTGCCTATCATAGCTACAGTGATCGGACTGGTGTATCGTGACTGTGTTGCATAACCCGCTAATTGGATATGCCCAATCACCATTTGTGTATGGTGGATACAAAGTTTTCTGTCACAACACCGAAATCTTGAACATTCATAGAGTGAGAGGAGAAGAAAGTCGAGCACTGTGCATAGGGAGGTTTTTTTTGGGTGTAGTGATTTTTATTGTTTGAATTATTCACTTCAGAGAGGATGCCTTGTGTATTGATTTTCCCTTGTAAATCGACTTGAAATTTCAGTATCGTGATGTGTACCAGTTATATGTGGAGAGAAAACAAGTTGCCATGCTGTCCACCATAAATGTGCAGAGCTACAAGTGGGCTAGCGATCATTTATTTATTGCAACGCTGAGCTCGGATACCCTCATAGATATCTTTGGATATTACTCCTCTCAACATGTTTACAGTGAGACGGAACTCCTTTTTTGAAGGCATTCAAGGAGTGTTTGTTTGTGTGCTTGTCTAACCGATCGTAATGTCCTATTCAAATCGGTTGGAGAAGATCTCTTTAGATTATGAATAGTGTCTTTAATCCATTCATTGCCCTCTGTATTGCTCTCTGTTGTTAAAGTTTCTATGATCTCTTCTACGGTATCCTTGGAGAAGCATTTGTCAATCAAAGAACGTTTATACAAGATACTTTTCTTGCCATGATGGACTTGAAGCGAAAATTCTTCAATTGCTGCTCTGACAATGTTCCTATCTCTAGAGTTCAAATCAACCATGCGTTTCTCCAATTCTTCCAATTTCTCTGATGGAATATAATGAGTGCCGAGACGAGTTGAAATCATTTCCACACCATCAAGTCGTGCATCTGTTAAGGCCATTTCTCGTAGATCTCAACTAATCGGATTATCACTTCCCTGCTAATGATATTCAGTTTACGTGGGTTATTAAGAGTGATAACTCGTACACGACCTTTCTCTTCATCTAGGACATCTTGAGGAGCTTGAGATTCAGGTTTGCTCTCTGCCATTGGATGTGCCATATAAGCCTTTAAACCAGCACAAATTCCAAATGTTCTCCACTCAAAATTACTTGCAGTAAGGAGAACCAGAGATGTAATGAATTGGCCTAAAAATGGCATGAAGGAGTCTCCTTAGAACTTGCAAGAAGGGCTGAAATCGTAGAGTTTGAAGATGGTTGGGAGTAACAGAAGCTTTTAACAGTCGACAAGGGAGCTCACTTTAGCATCTTTCAGAACCCCAGATATCGCCAGTGTACACAGCTTTAGTATCGATCTCTCTTGATGTCCAAATCCAAAGTTCTAGTGTAAAGTATTAGCTAAAGTCTCTCCAACAAGGTGTGCTTTATTTTTTTAAGAAGGGAGTGTGCACAAAATTTTGATTTTTTAATTCATTTCACTTTTAAAACGTAAAATCATAAACATTAATTCACCTTTTAGGTTACATCATAAGCTGATTTTTTTTTATAATGTGATATCAAGTCTTTGGAGGAATAAGGACATATTTTAATATTTTGGAGAGATAAGGAGTATTTATAATTCTTTATGTAATAGAGTAATAAGTGATTTTATGGAGTTATAAGATGCATATTTTGTATTTGGAATGATAAGGGGTATTTGTTAAGGAGGTCATTTTTTTTGACACTTAATCTTCTGGAATGTGAACAGTCATCAAGAAGATGAACTGATCAGTCACATTCATGTGTATATAACAATAGCTATCTAATGAAATAATCGTATCAGTTTTTCTGGAGTTACTGCTGGCCTGACATGGTATCAGAGCACAGGTCCCACGTTCCTTTTTTTGGCATGCCTTGTAACTCCTCTATCCTCTGTCCACTGCCTTCTGCCTAACATGCGTTAAACTATCCTGGTATGCACAGTAGAAGCATGGTGAACGTTCGATGAGGCTGCGTATTGAACGCTGGCTTCTAACTTTGGTGAGATTATCTCAGACCCGTCCTCTTGCAAAAGAAGTTCATCACTGTAATTTGGATCCCAATCTCGCTCTTTGTCATTGTGCGATTGAAACCCTTGATTTTTTGAAACGCTGTATGGTATCTGTGTTTTCATTTTTGGTGAATGCATATATGACTGTGGTATGACATATTGTCTCCCTCCGCATACCTGGTTATTTGTTTCAAAGCCTTAATGTAAGATCTAGTTTGTTAAGGAATATATGTGAAACGTTGTTGGCGTCTCTGTGGCATCTTTGAGATCCAAAACTGTTGACTGATAGCCTCATTATGTGATTCATGCAAGTGAGCTTCAGTCTCACAGTCATCACTAGGTTTACGTAAGCGAATAGCCGAACCCTCGTTAGCATTTTTGTTTCAATTGCGCGATGATGGTTTTTCTCCTGATTGCCTATAACTATGGTAACGAAATTTAGCAGTGAGAATGATATTTTCTACTGCAAAGAGACTTACAGCATACCAGTGTTTGGAGACTCTGTGGATCTTGATTATAGTGTGTTCTATTGTATGTTTTAGATCATTGTTCACGATTAACATGTAGTTACCGAAATCCGCAGCATATTTACAATATTCTACAGCTTCATATCATGTGATTGAGCCTTCTTAACCCATGTTGCGAAAGTGAAGCCAGGTGATAAGTTGTGTTTGCATTCGATTTATGCTTTAAGAGTTTAAGTGTTGGCGCAGCGGAAGAGTAAAGGGCAGTGTGTTGAAGCTTTGTAGTAAAGGGCATCATTTAACACAAAGCGCTCAACTGTTTATGTATATGGTGTGATACATATTACAGCGTTTAAACAAAGCATTCAATTGTTTATGCAGTGATATATATGTGGTGATATATGTTACACTAGTAACATGTTATCAGCATTCATCTCAGAATCATTTTTTTAGCAGCAAAAGTTTTTCTTTCCCTCCACAAAAGCACATTTTTTTTGCCATTAGAAGTATTATTCTATCAGCAGAAGCTATTTTTTTCACAGAATGCATTCAATCATCTCTATGGTGGGAATAGTTCTCACTGGCAAGGAGAACTATCCTGATTGGTCCCGGATGATACAACACACCCTCATCTTCAATGAGTTGTGGAAAGGAGTGTGTGTCGAAGAAGGAGACAGTGACCCAGAAAAGCCTACCTCAAACAAAGAGCTCGCCATTTGGGAAAACAAGAACAGCAAAGCGTATGCATTAATCACAGCATCTGTAATAAGGAGGTGAGTCACCACATTTCATCATATTCAACTGCCTTTGAAGCCTTACAAAAGCTGAAAGAACTCTATGACTCACATTTTTCACTTGAAGTCGTCCAACTCATGATTAAACTCTTCACTCTTGAACTGCAAAATAATGATCCTCTTGCTCTTGCATCTGAAATAAAGTCTATAATGCATGATATCAAATCCACTAAGTTCAGCTAGATATATC
Organism: Pinus taeda; assembly: GCA_000404065.3. Classification (NCBI taxonomy): domain Eukaryota; kingdom Viridiplantae; phylum Streptophyta; class Pinopsida; order Pinales; family Pinaceae; genus Pinus; species Pinus taeda. The sequence goes on along the minus strand of APFE031326413.1, from coordinate 490 downwards.
TCTTATTGCTTTTCTCAAGGCACTATATCCTACATACTCCAATTATCTTGAGTCCTTGCAAGCAAATGGAAATCTTAAGGATATAACCTTTGAATCTCTTGTGAAAAAGTTTGCTGAAAGGGAAAAAGCCTTTGGAAAGAAGACAGTCCCTGAATCTTCTGAAGAGACTGTATGCATGGCTAATAAAGAAAAATATCTTGCTCAAGATTCTACAAGAGGAAGAGGTGGACGAAGAGGAAGAGGAAGATACTTCAGAGGCAGGGGGGCCAGACATCCTCAAGCAGAAAAGGCAGATTTACATTGTATTCACTGCAAAAGAAATGGATCACATGATGCCTCTACATGCAAGCTACCATGGTACAAAATTGAAAAGAGAAGAAACCAACAGAAAGGTAAAACTGATGATACAGACAAAGGTAAAGCACCTGAATCTGCTCACTATATTGAGGCACAATGTAACATTGGAGTAAATGAAGATTTGTTTAACACT
>APFE031326410.1:0-37280 GCA_000404065.3 Pinus taeda | reverse complement strand
TATGGGCACACCCTCTTTGTAGGAACTGAGCCATTGGCGCGGGTTAGACACTGTGGACCCGCGCTAATGGAAAAAGGGCATTTTCCAAGGTTAATCTTCAAAGGGTGTCTTCAGGGATATTGAAGTTCATACTTAGGAGACCTCAATGCAAGTTTTTTCAAGTTGTGTCACTGGTCACACGTCCGTAAATGTGTCCTCCAATGTGTGACAGCGGGGGTAACAAGGACGGTGACCAACGGTGACAAATTACTGCGTAACACCTAGGGGTTGCACGATGTCAGGGCTGCGTGCAGGAGTGAAGTGTCACAGGGTCCGTGATAGCGCAAGGGTAGCTACGTTGCCGCATGGGTCGACTGGAAAGTGACTGTTATAGTCATTATTCATAATGTGATGCCTGGTTTGAGACTAGATGGAGCGGGTGGTAGGCATTTAAGGCAGGATTTATGGGCTAGGTTTGGGAAAATCTGCCACCAAGGGAGCATTAATGAACCAGATTTGGATGGAATACTCAAATTCGAATTCAAAAGGCGCTATAAATTGCAAAGGGCTACCCAACAAACAGCACTTCGCCATTTGAAAATTGAGCTATTGTGTTCCTAGAGATCTATGAACCCAGATCTATTTGATATTTTGAAGTCGAAGGCATTATTTGAGCACTTACTTGAGTCGTTGAGAGATTTGTGGAACAACAGTATGACCACACCAAAGGAAGCATGGATAGCGACGAAATGACTGCTGAAGAAGCCGCGCAGGCCATGACAATAGGAGATGCCCCTGAGAGAGCTGGGATAGTTGCGAAAATACCTGAATCACTGCACACACTGAGACCCATGAAAGATAAGCAGCCCATGGTTCTGGTGCGCGTGTCCCCTAGAAACCTGATGTGAACTAAACTGACCATGGAAGAAAATGGGAAAGCGATTAATGTGGAAACCGATCAGGAGGAGGAAGACCTTGAGGAAATCCTTGTCGAAGAGGAGGAGGACGAAGACATGGAGGTGGAAACTGAGGGCACAGACCCTCTAACCAGGTTGCCCGCATATGTTCCTCCACAGAAGGGAAAGGCAAGAGTGCCCAATGACCTAGATGAGAGCAAGAGCTCTCTGCAGACTCCACTGCCACTTGACGATATCGTGTTTGAAGGAGCGCACTTGGGACGGGTCCCGAGTCTAAAGTTTGAAGACTGGGATCTTGTGGAGCACGATAAGTTCCCACACTTGGCAACCTCACAGCTCATGAGGCCAAAGAAAAACACTGTGGCAGGAGTCATAGAGTTGGAGCTGCATAAGTGGTTGTGTGGAGTCGAGAAAGCAAGGTTGTTAAACCTGCTCTAGGTGTCGCATTACCATTGTTCCCTAGTAACTATCTTTGTCATCAGACAACTACTTTTCCTGGTGCATGGTGTGTGTTTGTGGTTGGAGGAGCCCATCCCCATCACGGACCACTCGATTCATAGAATTACTGGACTCCCTTGTAAGGGGGAGGACCCCACGGATATTTCGGAGGGTAAGAGCAATGACTTGGCCATCGTGGTGGCCATGAAGGCAAAATTCAAGTTGGAGAAAAAGAAGAGAGGGTACGTGATCTCAAGTATCAACAATAAGGCAGTCAGAGTTTCCACCCAAATACTAGCTGGAAAGGTTATGTGAAAGTGTCATGCGGGTGAGGTGCCCGCGCCGATGATAGCACTTCTCTTGTAGTGCGCGGAGGGGGTCTAGTTTTACTGGTCCGAGTACTTGTGCAAGGAGTTCCTGTATAATTGCCGCGAGGAACAAGAACACAAGAAGACCTTCCCCTATGCATGACTTCTGCTGTCCATAGTGTTGGTGGCTTGGGAATTGGATGAGGATAGCGAGTTCCCCACAATTGCGTGGGATCTTCCAGAGGCAGCGAAGTACACTTCCTTGTGGAACACTAAAGACGCACAAAGGATCCAAGACAATAAGATATTCTGGGTGTTCATGGAGATAAACATCAAAATGGGGATTAAACACAAGTTGTGGTTATCTCCCACTATCTACAATAGCCTACAAATTTTCGCGGAGTTCAGGGCGAACTTCCACCACGTGTATGCTAGGGCGCGTAAGGACCGTGCGAAGAAGTGGAATGAACTCCCGTACTTATCCACGAACGATGTCATATTCTCCATACTTGAGTCGTGGCCGCCAGAGTGGTGCGCTCCAGCCATCTCCATGTTGGAAACAGAGAATTTTGTTGCACAACGGAGGAAGGAGGAGGCAAAATTGTGGATGGCATAGTTGGCAGAGAAAAGAAGAAAAGAGGCAACAACAACAAAGGCACAGGAGGCATGGGATGCTGTGAAGGCAGCAACAGAATAGCATAAAGCAGTAGCCGAGCAGCAACAGGTAGTAGAGAAGGAGTGTGAAGGCCATAAGTCGCCCTCGCTTGAGGAAGAGCCCGAGACAAAGGAAGGTGGAGCGGACCCAAAAACAATATCTACATAGTTGAAGCACTAGCGCTCAAAAAAGCAGGTGGGGCTGCAAAATAAGTTGAAAGCTTCTAAGACTTATTTCGACCCAATCACCCTCATAGAAGGAGATCTCCATGATATAGGGGAGATGGTGCACGATGTCACCGCGGAGGAGAATCAAATTATGTTGGGGGCCCTCCGGGCATAGATACAGGAGTTGTAAGTGCACACTCCTTAGGCTGGTACTCTCTTGACTAGCCTTGTAGTAGGAACGATCGCAACTAAGTAAATGTTGCATGCCCGCATGACCAACACCATAGTGCTGCCAGAGGGGGCACTGGTTACAGAGAACTCAGCTAAGAGACCTATGGTCAGTGCGTTGAAGGGAGTAGGGATCAACATGGCTGCACTCAGTCGGGAGACACTCTATGTCCTGCAGGATGGAGCAACTACAAAGCTACAAGCTAGGGAGGGTTGCTCACTACAGGTGTTGAACGATCAAAAAATTAATATCGAACAATTGAGCCTGTAGCGTGACAAGGTAGTGGCACAAAACGACGGATGGTGCAGGTGATTAAGGAGGCCTACCAGATCTTCCCTAAGTTGGCCATCCCATAGAGGCGCGCATCCAGAGGTTAGTAGCAGGGGTGCGCGAAGCGCGAGAAGAGATGGCTAAGGTTCAGCTGGAGCTGAACCTTTAGATAGCATAGCTGTGGTTAAAGGCGCAGACTTCAACTTCTCTATAGGTGAGGGAACAGTGCGCCAACACCATTACATCATCCAAATTATAGATATATTTATGTTATATGTAAATTAAAATTAATGTTAATATAAACTTATCACCCAAATTATATAGATATATTAAGTCTCTTCCAAATCTTTTATAAAAATTTAATAAGGATGACCTTTACCATGTTAAAGTTTCTCTATGTATGTGTCCAAAAAAAATTTGAAATATAGTTGTGATAATGTAGAAATGTTAATGTTGTGTATACAAGGAAGCTAGAGAACCGAGGTCATAGACCTTGGTCGCTTATGAGTTAATCGAGGCATCAAAGGTTTGTGTTTTATTGCGGAGAAGCGTTGGGAATAATTCCAAAGGAGCTACAAGAAAGGTAAGGCCTTTAAAGTTGTAATTTCTCCTCGTGTGCTTGTTATATTGGAGAGTTTTTCTACGGTTGTTCTATGGTTTGGGCTCTACATATTATATGGAAAGCTTTGGCTTTGGAGTTATACCCAAAACTCTTGAATTCGGTGGTTTTTTTGTGGAAATCCTCCACCTTTGCGATCTTCCTACTTAATTTGAAACAAGGATTACATAGCGATTTATCTTCCTAAATTGGGATTAAGGAACTGTTTGACCAAAAGTTTGTAGGTTTTTAGGCTGGCTTAATTGGTACAACAGATTTTTAGCTCACTATCATTAATACTCATCAAAATTTATACAACTCCATATTTTTTAGTTGTAAATTTATTTTTTTATTTTATATATATAATTTATAATTTTTTTATGGAAAAATATAATTACCACTTAAATAATATGTTTATATATGATTTTAACATGTATATACATTTAACTTATAGACTAATTATTTTTATCATTAATTAATATTATTATCTTAAATAAAATTATAATTTAGTAAACTCTTACGTTTTTTTAAACTTGAGATGTAATAAAATGTTTTGATACTTATTGTGAATTTAATATAGATAGATATTTAAGAGAAAAAACCAAAATATTGTAAATTATATATATATATAATTCCAAAAATATGGAATGGTAAATTTTTTTTCTCATTAATAATATATATAGCTATTATATTAAAACAATTTTATAAAGTGAATGATTAAAATATATAAACAATCAGCAAATAAACAATCAATTGAATAAGCAATTGCTTGAGGAGAAACAGAGGATAGACTCAAGCACAATACAAAAGCAAAAGGAATTATCCGAAGCATTAGCCAGGTTAAAGACAATGAATGAACAAATGATGAAAACGAAAGACGAGCAAATCGCTCAGCTGTCACATCAAGTAGAGAAGTTCAAGAGTGTTCCGCAACCAGCATATTTCAGGTCTGAAGCTCTATAGATCAACAAAGCATTGGTTACACAGTTAATACTGCTATGTCATAACAGCTCTCTGGTTGAGCCCCTTTGTGATATAACTGCATCAATAGTTGACAAATCAGTCGATGCTAGGTAGGATTTGGAACAGGCCGATGAGACTCTAACAAACTTTCTTGCTTGGAAAGACAATAATGAAGGGCAGGCCGCAAATCCACCTAAAATTCTAGAGTCACACAAGGAGATCCTTTTCTTAGAATGGTAGTCACAACTGATGAAAGCGGAGAGAGAAATTTCAAGGTGCAGATTATCTACAGGTAATTTAATTGAGTTAACCAATAGCACGCTTTATCTATCTAACATGATTTCGTAGTGCACTCCAGGTAAATTACTGTCAGCTAAAACATTGGAGCAAGCATGCAATCAAGAATTGGAGAAGAATGGAAGATTAATTGCCGACATCCAAAGTTTAACTTGGGATACCTATTGGTTTTTCTTAGTAAAACCATACAGTCAAAGGGCCGCCCTCAAATGTTTAACCGATGCGATCGGTTGTATCATTCCCGAAATCCATGATGCCACATACTCAGCTCAACTACATTCTCGTCTCACTCATCCTCCATAATTGGAACCGATGCTTACAATCTACTAGCTCAAATCAAAAGAAGATCATCTGAAACAATGAATCATGTTGCCGACTGCAAACAAACCTATTGTTGAGAAGATACTCATGATTTAGTTGTACCAATTAATAGCATTTTATTTTTGTATTTACTTAGCTTAATTAGTATTTACAGACCCTTTCGTGCATTTAGAAAGGGTCCTCAGTTTTTGTGTAAACTCAAATTTGGAAGTTGCACTATTGTGCTTCTGGTATATTTTTTATAAAGACTGGGCCAGTATTCCGAATTTTAATGAAGAAAGCTTTGATGGGATGTGCACTATTGCCTTGATGTGAAAGTGTTTCTAAGTTGGAAAAAGGAATTTGAATGTGATTGATACTGGGAGTGATCCAAATAACATATGGTACTATTATCTATGATCTTGTTTCATTCTTTCATGTGAATCATCATTTGTTTAATCTTGCTATCATTGGATATATGTATGTGTCTTTAACAACAATCCTTATATTTATCACTATTGAATATTTAAGGAGTGTTATTCTTTTAGTCATATATGTATCAGTGACATATAAAGGATAGTGTAATAATGTTTTAATGATTACTTTGTTCAACTACCTGAACAAAGTAATTATCATATGAATAAATGTCTTTGTTTACCAATAGAGTCATCTATATGCCTGTTTGTGGATAAAGATTATCAAACATTACACTAAAAGCATAAATTTCCCAGGATAGGATAGTTATTCATATTTTTACTTTTTTAGATTAAATCATTCATCCATTATCATTATATTATAGAACCACCCATTTATCCATCCCCTTTTATTGATCATTGGGAAACTGGTCCCATTATTTCCATTCAGAGCCACCACACCAAACGGAAAAGGAGTTGCCTTTAAGGTTTGGACCAGGTTGTTTTCCTCAATGTTGTTGCAATGATTTTCGAGGCATCAACAAGTTGGTGGAATGATCTCCATGTTACTACGAATTTGTTCATGACTATACTGTGTTTCACATACAGTTTCATCATCTTCATCATATAAGTGTCCTTGAAAGAGGGAAATCATATTACTAGCTACAACCACATCATCTTGGTCATCTACTTCTTGCACTTCAACACTTGTTTGGGAATTCCCTTCTTCCTGACCATCCACATGAAATGCCTAGCTACAACCAATATCATGCATAAGAGCATCATAATTCATTGACTAGATCCTTGTCCTCCCAAAGCCAGCCTTGATATTTGATGGTGTTAGATCCCTTTTAAAAGCTTTACTTGCAAGCTCTGCTAGCTCGAACCTTTTCACCTCAACCCCTGGATTCTTTGCTATCCATGCATCCTCCAACCTGAAATAGTTCTTGAAAGGGCCAAACACACTAACATCAAGGGGTTGCAGTCTGTGAGTGGTATGAGCGGGCAATGTCAACAGGTCGCTGCCTAAATTGTTTTCTTCATCAATTTTTTGTACAGCTATGTGTGTCCCATGGCCATCTAATATCAATATGTGTCTATTATTAGCTGAGACGCCACCTAGTACCAATGTAGCAAAGTGAAAAATCTAGCTTAAAAACAATTCTTTAGTCATCCATGCATAGCGATATGCAGCCACACATGCACCTGGTTCACAGTTTTGTATATAGTTTTTTAGTTGATTTTTACTTTTGAATAGATAAAACCTGGGATTGAAGTACCAATTGCATTAACACAACATAAAATAGTTATCCATTCCCTACCCTTGGGACAAATCTTTGGCACATTTCAGCTCCCTCTCTTGGCAATTACCTGGATGCCACAATTCCTCCTTACCTATAAACCTGTTTCGTCATAGTTCCATGTATGGTATGCTCCATAAGAATGTTTATCGTAAGCACTAGAAAGTGTGTCATAGAACTTTTGCACAACTGCATGGTGAAAATTTAATGCCCTATCTTTGTCAAGGCCCTCAGGAGTACGCAATACAAGGTCTGGATGCCTTTTTTAAAACCCAAACCACCATGATTTACTAGGAAACCCATATTTGAATGGGTTTGGCCTCTCTTGACAGATTTGAGAAACTATGGATTTGAGTTGTATCAACTCTAGCCCATGTCCCAATTGGGCCATCTCTTTATACCACTCAACCACCTCAGCCTCCTCCTCCTCCTCAATCATAACTGTAAGAGGCCCTCTAAGTTTTGTATGAGTTAGTCCATTTATCCAATCATGTATTGATGAGGGAGGAATACCATGTTTTTTTTGCAGATGCCTGAACTGAGTATCCATTAAACTCTATGTCATTAATTGCAACTAACATTTCTTGTTTCCATCCTCTTATAGCATTGATCCTTTTAGTTGAACCTACCCCTTGGATTGTTGTTGATGGTGGTTCTTTGGGTGATATTGTGAGAACATCAGCTTCAGTCACATGGTCATCCTCAACAATGTTCCTTGGGACATTGTTGACATTGACATAACTTGTCCTGTCCTCATCTGACGATGGGCATCGCAACTGCGCACCCCTTGTCACTCTCCTGCCACTTCTCCTTGTATGAGCAACATAACTAACTCTTGCCATAGATGAAACAACCTGTAGAATTATCACATGCATTTAGATAAGAATATTTGTAAATTATGATTTCATACAACGAAAAAAATACTTCTGCCTTATTATAGGAAATTAGCAACATCTATGTTAGTATCCTTGAAAAATAAAATATATAGAATCATATTTTTGTATGTCTTCAAAATTATTAGTGATTTTTGTTTTGATAACTTGTCTTTACACTTAAAATACCACGATGGTTAAATTTTAGGTTATATAATCAAGATTCAGTAATGGAAAATAAATTAAAGACAACAACCCTCTCACAGAGGAAAACATAGGATGTGTGGGGCATTTAGCAAACACAATCACCCTATAATTGCATCTTATGACAATCATTCACACTAGATATCTCTCTGGAAATATTGAACCAACACTAGTCAACTCCTGTGTAATCTCCACCAAAAGGCCTCGATATGCCGAATGCATTTTTTTGATGGAGGGGTTGCCTTACAAAATTTCGTCTCCAACCTAGTCTGTATGTATAGCTGGTTGGTTGACGACAACCCTGGAAATGGTAAATGGCAACTACTTATACGAGGTAATGACCCAGATATGTAGTTTCCAGGGTCATGCAAATCTTTAGGTAGGGCATGGATTTGAAGAACCTATTTATCTCTACAAATTTAGGAACTCTTTGCGTTAAGCTTCATAAAGTCTCTGTCAAAGAGTGGAATGCTTATCTAATATTTCTAACAGTAAACCTCCACCAAAAGTTCAAATTTAACCCCATACTAAACACTAACAACCAGAACGCTAAGGGTTAAAAAGAAAAAGTGCATTTCTCTTTCTATATGCCTTCTATTGATACTTAAATGCATATTTTCTACCCTAAGATTAAGAAGTTAGGGTGCACAAATGTCCTGTGTGTCACAAAATTTTTCAATATGAGCAAGCTTTAGGTTGACAAGGCAAGAGGAGCAAGTAGTTTATGGGATAGTAGAGTCTGTGGATTCAAAGGATCATTTTGACAGCTCCTTCAAATTGAAGGATATTCAAGTTATCCACATTCCAATTACCTTCAGGAAATTTTCTTTAAATGATTTAATTGGTTTTGCTATGCATTTCCCAATAATGTCTCTTGTTCAGTTTGACTAATTAAAATATCATTTTGCTATTTTGATAACTTTTCTTTATACTTAAGATACCATGAGAATATCTGGTAGTTACCGTTGTTTGAATTAAGTTTAGACTCCTGTTTTTTATCGCAATTGAATTCATTCATAGCCCCCGTTGTCTCACCAAGTGGACTTGCATAATGCCTTCTAGGTCTGTTCCAGATCTATTCTTCGATCTTCAAGAAGACTCTTTGCGAGTTCACAAAATACATAGAGAGACTCTTTGCTGTTACTAACTCCTTGATTAGGATTTTGGTTTTCATGCCGAGCATTTGATTTAATGTCTTAAGGAGCTTGGTCATGGGAATGCTTATGATTTTTGAAGAAATGAAGCCAAAGCATGACTTCTTCTTTATTAGGATTTCGGCTTTCATGCCCAGCATTTGATTTCTTGGTCTAGGGAATGTTTATGATTTTTGAAGAAATGAAGCCAAAGCAAGACTTCTCCTTGATTAAGATTTTGGCTTTCATGCCCCGCATTTTATTTAATATCTCAAGGAGCTTGGTCCTGGGAATGCTTATAATTTTTTATTTATGATTTTTTGATGTGTTACACTGCTCTAGTATTGATATGAAATTTCAAACATATATATTGAATTCAGAGCAACTTTAATCTCTTTGTCAATTGCAAAATAATTCTTTTATGCATCTTCCCATGTTCTTGAAATAAACTAGTTGAGTTCTTATTTAGGTTTAGCATTTTTATTTCTCACATGTTTTAGTACTACTCCCCATCCAATATTTCTTGCATATATTTCCACAAGTTTGGGTAAACCATCATCTACAACATGTAAAATTGAAAGTGTTTTTACCTTTGTTTTGATGTTTTGCACCACTCTGGTATGTACTAGAGTCCATGGAGGAGGATCCTTTTTTAGTCTATCATTTAAAAAATTTCTATCATTATCATAGTCCTTGTAGAAGTGGCCCATATAGTTCAGACTACCTAGAAATTTTTGGATTTGTGTTTTGTCTGTGATCTTGTTAGGGAAATTGTTACTAAATTCTCCAACATATTATAGTATCAATTGACCATTTAAGATTGTATGACCAAGAAACCTGATTGAGTTTTTAAATTATTCCATCTTCTTTTTTGAGACAACCAATCCATCATCCTTTATTATCTGCAAGAACTTATTTAGATGTATGAAATGTTGATCTAATAAATTTTAAAATACATGGACATCATTGTTGTACACTATGAGTGAGTCAAAATATGATTTAATGAAATTATCCATAACACTTTGCAATATTGTTGGAGAATTTTCCAATCTAAAAGGCATGACATTCCATTCATTGCACACTTTAGGTGCACTAAATGTTGTTTTGAATTTGCCTTTTTCCTTGATGGCCATATGCTAGAATCTAGACATAAGATAAACCTTGGAAAATATATTTTCTCCATGAATAGGATTTCAGATTTCATGCCTAGTAAACTGATTTAATGTCTCAAGGAGCTTGGTCCTGGGAATGCTTATGATTTTTGAAGAAATGAGTCCAAAGTATGACTTATTTTCATAAAATTAAGCTATGTTTTTTATTAGTCCCTTTAGGGTTGTTCCTATTCATTTAGGGGCATTCTTAAGCTTTGTTATGAAAATAATGTGGGGTTTTAGTGGGTCCCTAAAGGCTATCAATAAGGTAGAAAGGTAAGAACGTTGTATCATGCTTTCCATGTAATTGAATCAATTTTCTTGGGTCTCTAATTGTACTAGGGTTGTTTACAAGGAAGTTCTAATTGCCGGTTATAAGAGTGCTTTGATTAACAACATGTTTCTAATGCTTCGGCATCTCGATTTTATATTGGATCCTCATCAATGGGTGTAATAGTGACTAGCTCTCGATCTCGCTTTTAATAGAGCCTATAGCTCCCAAGGGAACTTCTATCCAAAGGATTAACTTATGGCAACCAAGTGTCTTCACCAACAATGTGATTTCAGTGCGTCTTCTAATGAAGATGCTTTTAGTGCATAAGTGGATGACAGAGATCCTATGGGTATTGTCGACCACTGAAAATATGTGATGGGGATATATGATTTTCAATTGACTGAGAAATGGCTTGCAAAGATGAGTTTTTCGAAGACATAGATTGGAGTGTGGATATACACGAGGAAAATACTTTCATTAGATACCTTAGTTTCCTAGAGTATATATAAAATCTTATGTGTGAGGGATGACTGACTACGTTAGTGTAAAAGTTTCTCTTGTAAGATTTGATCCAGGATTGCTAGTGTCAGTATTGTAGGCTTGTCTTGGTGTTTTCATATATTCTAGCCTCTGCCAAGAGCAATGGCCTGAGTTACCATAACCAACCTAAGAACATATTGAAGGGAATGATGAGCAAATTAATTGACCAAGTTCAATCTAATTATAATACTTCAGAATTTATTGAGGAAGACATAACATTTCATTCAATTATTCAGCACAAGATTAATTTCTCATAGGTTCTGTTATTTTTTAGAATATAGAAAAATAGAAAAAAATATATATATTTTCATGAAAATGAAACTGTAAGAACTGAAACTATAATTGTAACTGAAATTGAAATTGAAGCTGTAAGAATTGAAACTATAAGCATTGTGAGAAATGAAAATAGAAATGTAAGAAAATGTGTTTTAATTGAAATAACTAACCTGGATATACTGGTAACTCTTCTATGATGTTTTGTCTCCAATGTTGGTGAATAGTTTGAAAGCATAACATGCAACTTTAGTAGTGGTTGAACTTCTTTTATAGTTTTTTGCACTTGAATTTAATGGTGGTAAGGATGGACATGGATTGTAATGGCTTCATTTTGAATGTGTGATATGGATTTAATTTGATGTGATCCAATGGTTGGGAATTTGTTATTTGTTGATCCATGTGCTTTGATATGTTTTAATCAGAAATAGAATGGGTTGGGTGTCATTTTTGAACAAAGTGGGTTTAAATGTTATTGGGTTGGGTGTCATTTATTGAACATAGGGGGTTTAAATGTTGAACAACACATCAGTTATGGCTGACATACATTCACTTTTATTATGTGTAGGTATGGATATTTATTTGGGATACATAGCTTCAATTGCGATGGGTGGGAGTTGAAGTGACTGCTACTTTATACTTCTAGAATATACCATTTTGGAAGGATTTATGGTTTTATCTATTTTCTAGTTGGGTCAATATGGTATGCACTCTTAAGTATTAAGATACTATTTATGGACAGTTGTGGGCCCAGTCAATGTTTTGGGAAATTTTCGACATAAATTAATACTTATTTGCACTTAATGTTATTTATTTTTGTTTAAATATTGGTTGCAAAAGTCTCAATTTCTAGTGGTTTTTTGGGACCAATACTATATCAATTATTGGTCCCTACACAATATTAGACATTTCTCCCCTAGGGTGTTGTCACATTTAGCTTATAGAACTCGATGCCACGAAACCACTCTTTGCCATTAAAGTGGCAAGTTGGTGTGGTTTTGTCCGCTTCGATTCATTGAGATGACAAGGCGATGACCAATGCCGACTGTCCATTCTATTGCATAACTACCAAATCATTTTATCAATTTCGTTACTATATGTTGTTTGATCTGATATCATCCTTTGGGTTAAACGCTGCAAGCTGCAACTTTAACACCAACACCATGACATATATGTTTGTGATATATGTACAAGCAACTGAGGAATGTAAATTAAGTGTATTATTTTTTTGTGATGTTTGTGATAAACAAATATTAATTATTATTTTATGAGTGAGTGATTGGTTTATTGTTGGAGGGGCTCTCTAGCTTAGTGTATAAATGTGTAATTGGTGTTGCTTTTTTGGTTGATATTATACAAATATTTTGATTTAAAGAAATTATACAAAAATTAAATTTGAAAAAAAAATATAATAATTATTAACTAAAACATTTTACTTTACCCAATTATATAAAAATTAAATTAAATTAAAAAAATAGCATATATATATTTTCAAATCTTTTTTCATTCTAAAAGAATTTTGCATCTTTAAAGGTTAAATCCGGAAAATATATTATATATATATATATATATTATATATATATATATATAATTATATATATATATTTTCCGGATTTAATCTTTTTAAGATGCAAAAATTCTTTTAGAATGAAAAAAGATTTGATCTCAATCCTCGGTAGATCCAAAATTAAAATAGATCTAGAATAGTTATTTTTTATGCTTTTTATAAAGATTGAAAAACAATAGATTAGTAATTAGCTTCCAATATAGTTTGTGAAAAAAATACCAAAAAAACAATTAAGTAAATAAAGAATGAAATTTTTTTATGATATATAAACTAAAATTAATGTTAATATGAACTTATAATCCAAATTATAGATATATTTATGTGATATGTAAACGAAAACTAATGTTAATATAAACTTATCACCCAAATTATATAGATATATTAAGTCTCTTCCAAATCTTCTATAAAAATTTAAGAAGGATGACCTTTACCATTTAAAGCTTCTCTATGTATGTGTCCAAAAAAAAATTTGAAATATAGCTGTGATAATGTAGAAATGTTAATGTTGTGTATATAAGGAAGCTAGAGAACCGAGGTCATAGACATTGGTCAAAGGTTTGTGTTTTGTTGCGGAGAAGCGTTGGGAATAATTCCAAAGGAGCTACAAGAAAGGTAAGGCCTTTAAACTTGTAATTTCTCCTCGTGTGCTTGTTGTATTGGAGAGTTTTTTTCTACGGTTGTTCTATGGTTTGGGCTCTACATGTTATATGGAAAGCTTTGGCTTTGGGGTTATACCAAAACTTAATAGGTAAAGCTTTGGCTTTCGGGTTATACCAAAACTCTTGAATTTGGTGGGTTTTTTTGGAAACTTTCCACCCTTGAGGATCTTCCACTTAATTTGAAACAAGGACTACATAGCGATTTATCTTCCTAAATTGGGATTAAGGAAGTGTTTTGACCAAGAGATTGTAGGTTTTTAGGCTGGCTTAATTGGTACAACAGATTTTTAGCTAGCTATCATTAATACTCATCAAAATTTATATAACTCCATATTTTTTAGTTGTAAATTTATTTTTCCATTTTATATATCTTTATTAATTTTATGAAAATATAATATCACTTAATATTTTTATATATAATTTAACGTGTATATACTTTAATTTATTGAGTTCTATTTATTTTTCATATAATTTATTATCTTAATAAATTATATTTAGTTAACTTTTTTTTTTTAAAATGAGATGTAATAGATGTTTTGTACTTGAGATTTAGTTGAGATAGATATTTTAAGAGGAAAAAACAAATATTGCTTATTTATAATGTATATTATATTTTTTATTATTATATATATAATTATGTCTTATTTATTAGTATTTATATTATTCCAAATATAAATTGTAATTTTTTTTTTCTTAAAAATATATAGCTATTATATTAAAACAATTTTATAAAGTGCATGATTGAAATATAATATTATTTTATAATGTCCTAGGAATAAATAAATTCAAATCCACAAAAATAATTAAATTATCGCCACAATTATATAGCTTAATCCATAAAATAACTAAATTATTAATGAAATACAAATTAAATGGCCACAATTATAAAGCTTTTTGTATCTGTAAATTGTTATGAAACAATGATATACTGACGCAGCGTTGAATTCGTTTTACCCATAAGGTCACTAGGGTTTTCGCGAGTCGTCCATCATAAGAGGATCTTTATGGTTGAAAATGATTCTACACTGCAAGTAAACAGATAATACTCTGTGAAGGTTCTACAACGGATTCTAGGGATTATCGCTGTTATCGTTGTTGCGTGCATGTACTGCATGTGCAGAAGTATCTTTGTCCCAGCAGAAAAGCACCAGACTGTCGGGTTTTAACGCAAATGTTTGCAGAGAGAGGGGAATCGGTGGGAGAGGGGGCACGTCTACAATACCTTCCAATATTTGCAGCGCTTCACTCATCGATGGCCTCGCATGTTCATCGTCCTGGATGCACCATCCCGCAACGATGGCGGCCCTTTTGACCTCCTCCGCGTCTGCATCGTTCATCAATTTCTTGTCCAGCACCTCCATTGCGTTTCCGCCATTGATTTGAGTTGCGGACAACGCAGGAAAGTACACCTGATCGCTGGATTCTGAATCCACTTCCATGTTTCTTCGGCCGGAAATTATTTCGAGCAATGTCATGCCGAAGCTGTAGACGTCGGCCTTTACAGTGATTGGTAGGCCGGATAGCCACTCTGGGGCCAAGTACCCTCTGGTTCCTCTAATTGTGGTCAGCACCTTACTATACTCTCTGCCCAGAAGCTTTGCCAGCCCGAAATCGGCCACCTTGGGACAGAACATAGAGTCCAGAAGGATGTTTTCCGGCTTGATGTCGCAGTGGATGATGCAGTCCCTGCACTCCTCATGCAAGTACACGATTGCCCGGGCAGTCCCCACGGCAATGCTAAAGCGCGTTTTCCAGTCCAGCACCTTCTTCTCACTCTCATCATCATCGCTCTGGCTTTTCTGGAGTAAGGAGTTGAGGGAGCCATTGGGCATGTATTCATAGACCAACAGTCTTCTGGAGCCCTGGGTGCAAAATCCTCGCAACCTAACCAAATTCACATGCTGTATAATTCCGATGGTGCTCACCTCCATGCGGAATTGCTTCTCCCCTTGGTTCACACCCTCCAACTCCTTAACAGCCACGACAGAACTGTCCGGTAGAGTCCCCTTGAAGACCGAGCCGAAACCTCCACCTCCAATACGCTCAGAAAAATTCTTCGTTGCAATCTGCAGATCTCTGTAGGTGAATGCAGCAAGTGCAGCCGGCGCATATTCTGTTGCAGACAAACTAGGGCGCCTACAACACCAGAGAAATAGCAGCAGTATGGCTAGAATTGCACCCAGTCCGCCCACCACGCCACCCACTACGCCGGCCAGAGTCACTTTCTTGTCGGCATTATAGAGTCCCGTCAAATCCGAGGCATCTAAGCGTAAAAAGAGAGATATCCCATTGAAGGTATCGTAGATATCTAGCAATTTACCAAACCACATTACACACGTCTGCGAAGTGCCGTTAGCAACGAAGGAATATGCAGTGCACGAACAATTGCTGAGACAGGCCGCTTGGCACTGCATTTCCCCTCTATATGGAACCCCTTCAGGGGGCGTAGATTTGCCACTCAACTCTACAAATCCATCGGTGATGGTCTCATTTCTGGCGTGGATGCATCGTAATGGCGTTTTCCGAACACATCCGCTCCACCACTGTTGAGACTCCCAAGCATGGCTGTTTTTAGGGACAAAGCCGGTCACGCAGCTGCAGGACTGGAGATTGTCATTGTTACATGATCCATAAGCGCCGCACAGGGCATACATCTTGCACTGATCCTTGGGCTGTGCCCAGAGCATGCTCCATTTGTTATTTCCCAACATCATGTACACTCGAAGTTGTCCCTCCTCTCCCACGACAAAACGTGACAGATAGGACGTGAAATTGGGTTTCACAGAAATAGTGAAATATTTGTACGAACCGTTATCGAAAAAGTTGAAATCGTAGATGTAATTATGCGTCATCTCCGGAATTTCGCTGAAGATTTGGCCATTCCAGACACCGCTTTCCCAGCACTTGATTCGATTCTTCCACAACAAAACGTATTGGTCGGATCCTTTTGGATCCATCTGAATGGAGAAGCGCCCAGGTCTTGGATCCCAAGGGCTCCGCCACGACGTCACAGCCTGGCTCATACTAACCTTCATCCCCGGTAACCATGTATTTCCCGGATGGTCGAAGCTCTGCCAGATGATATCAGGGCTATTCTTCGAACTCAGAACAACCAAGTTACCAGAATCCATTATCATAGCAGAGGAAGGTTTCCTCATGTTTCCTTTCGTGGACCACAGGATTGATCCCCCATAAGACAGGAGGAGACTACCGTCCATTGTGAGATTGAAAACGGCTGAGTTGTTCTGCAGTGGTTGCTCGCTGTTGGCCACCCAAACAATTGTCTGTGGTGAGGCAGTGGCATACCAAATACCCACATACCAATTTTTAACATTGTTGTTGTTGTTGTTGAGATTGAAGAATCCCAAAGTAAACTTCCCGCCCTTGGAAATGCGGGTCTCATTGCCCTTCAAAGAGGCCCCTAACACAATGTTGTTTGAAGCTGCGTCAGCGGCATCACCCTGTTTTATGTGAAGTAGCAAAACGAAGAAGAGAAAAAAACAGGACAGAACCCGCGAGTCTGGGTGTTGCTGTATCATGCAAATTGTAATACCCATTGTGAAATCAATTAGCTTCTCTGCTGCGACAGCATACTCTGAAACATAACAAGCCACTAGTATTGTGAATCTAATAATCTGTCCAATTTGAACAAATGGATAGGGTGAATGTTAGAGGCTATTCAATTCGAACGAGTCAGTCAATACCGTATATTGGAGTAGGCCTTCAATTGTCAAGTGACCAATTGAAAAAAACAAGCCACTCGTATTGTGCGTTAACTTAATCCCGACCTAGAATCCTGTAATCTGCCCAATTTGAACAGATGGATAGGATGAATGTTAGAGGGTATTCAATTCGAACGAGTCAATACGGTATATTGGAGTAGGCCTTCAATTGTCAACTGACTGGTAATTAAATACACTAATACACTCTATGACTCGCCTAGAATTGTGAAGTGACTAGTAATTAAATGGACTAATAAAGTTAAACGAGTCAATACGTTATAAGAAGTTAAACGAGTCAATACGTTATAAGAGTCGCCTGCAAAATTTAAACGAGTCCATACGTTATAAGAGTCGCCCGCAAAATTTAAACGAGTCCATACGTTATAAGAGTCGCCCGCAAAATTTAAACGAGTCGATACGTTATAAGAGTCGCCTGGAAAATTTAAACGAGTCGATACGTTATAAGAATCGCCTGCAAAATTTAAACGAGTCAATATGTTATATGAGTCGCCTGCAATTGTCAGTGACTGGTAATTAAATCTACTAAAAAATTTGAACGAGTCTATACGGTATTAATTCCTTATATTTGAGCAATCAAATTAATTATTATTAATTCCTTATAAAAGTCATGTATTAATTATTATTTAGTTATAGCAGTAATTAAAAAAAGTATATTTTAAATAATAATAAAAACTAATATAATACTAATAATTATTTCGTTCTTAGAAACCTTAATGAAACCCTAGGCGCCTTTTTAAAAAATGACTGTGACCAATTCAAAAAAACAAATTTAAATTTTTGTAAGAAGAACTTAAATTTAAATTAATAATTCCTTAATATTACTTCGGAAATTAATATCAAATCCTTAATACTAATTCTAGAATTAATATGAACTTGTCGCTGCATTAGGAATTTCAACAAGCTTTGATGACGGGAATAGGAGAGTTTTGACGGCATTGCCTCATGTCGTGTGGGGCAATTCCACAGTCAAATTCCATGCCTTCCTGGAAGCAATGAGCGCAGAAGAATGAATTTTAACAGGGATTTATTGTAGGCTCTGGGAATATCGAAATCAGCCATAGCTATATCAATTAGTCGGGATTCGAAGCTCCGGCTTAAAAAAAATTTGGGAGAATGAAATTAGGTACTTTTTATTTTTATTTTTAATGGGAAAAATAAAAACGCATTAAGATTTTCTTTTGGTTAAAAATGGGGAAAAAGAAAAATGGTGAGTTTAACGGAATTTTATGTTATTTCAACGGAGATCGTAGCAGTCTATGAGAATCTGGTCTTAATCGACATCAATTTATAGCACTTTGTCGTAGCATAGGTCTTAGAAAAATGTTTGAGCGAAAAAAATTGAATATTTTTTTCGAAGATATTTGATTAAAAAATGTAATAAAAAAAATACTAGTACAATTACATTTAATTAAATGTAGTTGAGCTTAATTAAATATTAAAAATTACATAATAATTAAAAATCAAGTAATTACAATGACATATTATTTGAAATATTGTACATACATTATAAATAATTAATTAATATTAAAAATAAAAATATTATTAATACATAAATAATTATTATTATTATGATAAATATCTTATTTATCAATAACAATAATTAATATTATTTAAACAAATATTAATTATTAATAATTAATATTATTAACCCAATTTTTTTTTGCTTGCAAAGTGCTAACTAAATATAATTAAAATAACGAAAAGATTATTTACAAGAGGTGAACACCTTTGAGAGCGAGTGGGCAGCTCTCTGTCAAAAATTTTCTTCACCAACCTGGAAGCACTGTAAGTGCAGGCTGGGATAACAAAACAAAACCAGAGAGAATTCTTAAAGTTTATCAGGACTCGACACAGATAGGCAGACTCGCCATTACAAAGGAAGAAACAAAGCAGAACATCTAACAACAGTGGTAATTGCTGTATTCCAACAAACCCAAAAAGACAAAAGGAAAGACACACTGAACGCCTGAGGGAAGGCTTACCCCGAACACTTCGGGAATCCAATTCCCAGCTTCTTCTGCGCCTCGGCCTCTCGCTCCTGCGCACGCTTCTTTCGGTCTTCAGCAGCTCGAACAGGGTCCCGTTCCCACGTAACCTCCATACCAACCGGAAGAGCTTCAATGCTCTCAATGCCAGGCGGAAGCTTTAGATACAGGGTGTAATCAAACGTATCCTCAGACTCTGCCCGATTCGTCATGCTTTGCGGAGAAGAAGACTTGCAGGGATGACTATCTTTTCGAACCTCTGAAGGATCCCCAAAAGAGTCCAGGGGGTCTTTCCCTTTGAGGCCTCGAATCTCTTGGAGAGCTTCCTTCTGCTCAGTAGAATAGCCAGCAGTGCTATCCTCATGCATCTTGCTTTGATTGCCCGGACTGTAGGAGCTATCCTTGCTCTTGGAGGAATTATCCGTGGATGGGGGAGTTCTTTCATCCTTATCCTCGTCCGAGCTACCATCCCCCTCATCCTCTTCTTCAAATATGACAGTAATCATCGCCTTGACCATTGGTTTATTCTTCTTGCGTCTGTAGTAGAGAGTCGCAGTCTGCACTACGTTGCAAAGATCCTCAACCGAATTCTCTGAGTTCCCCGAGGGAGGTGAGGCACAAGCTAAAGGCGAAATTCTCCGCGGGCTTGAATGATTACTACCGCTAGTGCCACTCTGACTCCTCAAATTACCTCCCCTTCGAGGCCTACGATAGCCAGCTCGTGGCGCCATGGACAAAACAGGGCGAAGGGTGACAGCCTTGGGCCTTCTGATACCCGGAAGAGAACCACGGGGCCTGAACCAAAGGCTCGGCGTCGGGTGAACCAGGCAGCGCCACCCCACAAACGACCAGTGACAACACCCAACAGCAAACAGCCAATTCCCCTGAACCCGAATGAAATTCCCAGCTTCCAGAAACAGAGACCACTGAGCCAAGCGAAGCTGCTCCACTAACGACAAGCGACAGCACCCAACCACAAACATCCAATTCCCCTGAACCCAGTAGGAATACCCAGCATCCCAGGACAATATCCACTGAACCAGGCTAAACCACCCCACAAACGACCAGCGACCACACCCAACAGCAAACAACAAATGCTCATGAACCAGGTTGGACCAACCAACATCAGAAACCAGGCGAGACCACCCTGCAGTATAAACCAAATTTAACAAGGCCAGACTAGTCGGACAGGGGAGGAACTCGGGGGTGGTAACCCAGCCCACCAAGCCTCTCTCCTCCACCAAGAACTAAACCGTCGAATGACCAAAACCAGAGCCGAGAAACTGCGACATAATGGGACTTGTATTCCTCATGAAAAACCCAGCGCAATGAATAATTGAACATTGGAAAACCCATCGCAATGAATCACCATTAAGACGCCCATCGCCCTTTTGGGCCATGACCAGCCCGAAGCCCATGTCATCCACCTGTCCGCAGCGTGAAGGCATGTCCTCGGCGCGTGGGCAGCTCATGCAGAGTTAATGTAGACAATACACCCGCATCCGGGGGGGCAGGATTTTTTCTCTGGATATCCTTCCTGAGAATCTCTTGAAAAGTGGATCAATCTGTCTCCGAGACATGACCCTGAAGTAAACCTTCGAAATGATCCTGCCCTCTGTCCACTCCCAGATTTGCCAAAAAGTCTGCCAGTTTGTTCCCTTCACGCCTTATGTGGTTGAAAGTGGTGGCTCTGTTTTCCTTAAGCCATGATTGCAGAAGCTCCAGCCTAGAAACCATTCTCCAGCTCTTACTGACTTTCTGTGCCTCTGTTCCTTGCTGAATCTTAATCGCCATATTGATTAAGATTTGGGAATCCCCTTCCACAATTAGAGGGGAGAAGCCATCCTTTTGGGCAATATTGAGACCCTTCCAGAGTCCTTCAAGTTTAGCCACATTATTGGTGTTCCAACCCATGGAACCAAAGAAGACTTTCCGCACTTGTCCTTCGTGATTTCTGACTACGCCACCATATCCTGTAGAGCCAGGGTTACCTTTTGAAGCCCCGTCAAAGTTGAGAATGAAGGTGTTGATAGGCGGTGGGGACCAGATTGCTGGGATATCCTTCTGTTTGCTGAAAATGATAGGGAGAATATTGGGAAGCTGTAAGTGAAGTTGCCAGTTATTCCATATTGCTTTCTCCTTGTCATTGGACGGGAAATCCTCCTGGGACCATCTTTGGAGGGATAATGTTTCCTGTGCATTCTTATAAATTATCTGCCAAACCTGCTGCTCATCCATTGATTGGTTTTTGAATATTCTGCGATTTCGCTCTTTCCATAGGTTCCACATTACAATGCCTAGGATTATTTGCCATAAAGTGTTGAGAATGTTACTTTGATAAGGTGCCTGAGGCCAGTTGCGTATAGTGTTGTTTAAGTCACCTATTTTGCGGCCTTCCTTTTGACAACGGAAAGTAACTTTCTCCCATAATATCCTGCTAAAAGGACAGAGTTGCATGAGATGTACAGCAGTTTCTTCAGCCATTTTACAATTGTGACATATTGAAGGTCCTTCGAATTTTCTTTTCCTGAGATTGTCCCAGGTGAGAATGCGGTTGTGGGAGAGTAGCCAAAGGAAAGTGGGATTTTGGATTTATTACCAATCTTATTTATTAATAAATGAAATATTTATTTAAACTAATATTATTTATTTAATAAATGAATTTTAATTATTTTATGTTATTAACTTACTTCTTGTTAAATAATATTATTATTGATGAATTAATTATTTTAATTATTGTTAATAATAATAATTAATTAATTATATATAATGATTAATAATTATTATTTATAAGAAATGATGATGATGTTTTTCTAATTTAATTAAATAGAAGATACGACTCTTGCTTCAGCAGAAAAAAAGATGATGATGATGATGAAGGGAAAGAAGGGCTCCAACATCGCTATAGTTGGGCTGGCAAAGAAAAAGAATCTAATTGTGATTCTTCAAAATTTGGTTTCTATGATCAAAAGGAAAGGAAAGAAGGGCTCCAAGATCGTTATAGTTGGGTTGGAAGAGAAGGGCTCCAAGGCCACTAGAGTTGGGCTGGAAAAGAACAAGAATCTAATTGTGATTCTTCAAAATCTTGTTTCTATGATCAAAAGGTAAGGAAAGAAGGGCTCCAAGATTGCTATAGTTGGGTTGGCTTAACAAGTCAAGAAGATTGGAAGTGTGGCACATGTTTGGAAATTGAGAGTGGATGTGAGTAAGAGTCAGGCAATCTAAAAAGAAGTGTTTTTCATCTTCCACCTTCTTAGTATCACAAATCTGACAGATTCTATCGTCCTAAGGAATCTTGGGAGTAGATCACTACCCAATTTCACTTCGAAGCTCGCGAGGGTAATAGTAAATAATTAATAAATAACATAATTAAATAATAATAATAATTTAAATATTTATATAATAATAAAATCATTTTAAATGATAATAAAATAAAATTATTCAATTAATTAAATTAATTTTACAATATTAGATAATTAAATAAATTAATACTAATAATAATATTGTTACTAAAAATATTAGTAATAAATAATGAATATTAATAGACCCTATAATAAATATGGTTGACTATGGTTGATATAAATATGGTTGACTATGGTTGATTTTCATATTGAGACAACCTTTGTCACAATGGGATGTTGGCCCATGGTTGACCATGGATGATTGTGGTTATCGCAATGTGATGTTGGACTAAGAGACAATATTTGTCACAATGCGACCATGGTTGATCATGATTGATTGTAATTTCAAGACAATCTTTGCCACAATATGACGTTAGACCATGGGTGATTTTCATATTGAGACAATCTTTGACACAATGCAAAATTGCACCATGGTTGACTATGATTGATTTTCATATTGAGAAAAACCTATTATAATCCTAGGATATATAAATCCTAAGATAAATATTATAAACCCTAAACATTGTTGACCATGCTTCACCAAGGATGATTTTCATATTGCCACAATATGTGTCATAATATGATGTTGGACTATGCTTGATCATGATTGATTTTCATATTCAGATAACCTTTGGCACAATGTGACGTTGGATGATTGATTTTCATATTCAAACAACTTTTGACATAATACCACTTTGGACAATAATTGTCCATTACGACGTTGGACAATGCTTGTTCATAGTTGACATGGCCAACCATTATATTTGGTCTATGAGAATTAGCGTCAATTTATATCTGGTCTATGAGAATCAGCGTCAATTTATAGCATTTTGTTGGAGATCATTGCAGTTTATGAAAATATGCTCTTAATTGGCATCAATTTATAGCACTTCGTCGTTATATGCAACATTGATTTTAGAAAAATGTTGGAGGGAAAAGAATTGATTTTTTTTTTGAAAGATATCGAATTAAAAAAATGTAACAAAGAAAAGTAATATATGCAAGAGCTTTAGCATAGATTTAGAATAATATTTACTTTAAAATGCAACAAAGAAAAACAATGGTTGCTATGCACAAGAGATCTTTTTTCTAATTTAGTCTAGTATTGGAGAATCTGGAGTTAATAATCAATCATTTATAACAGTTGGTCATTATTTGCAGCAATTTGGAATTAATAATCAATCATTTATAACCGTTGGTCATTATTTGCAATAACCTGGAGTTATTAATCAAGCATTTATAGCTGCTTTCAGTGGATCAGGACCACTGTCCAATTGTGCACACATACACAACTACGACTCAACTTCACAGCTTGTCCACCGATAATCACAAACAAGCAATCCAACAACCGATGGTGTTGAGAACCCAAACGATTCGCGTTCAACGTGGGAAAGACCCACAACTGAAAAAGTGACCATCCTTTATCCAATCAATGAATTAAACCTGTCGGACTGAAACTGTGACTAAGCATATTTAGAGCATATGAGAACACCTCATCCAAATAATTTTAAATTTTAAAGATTTGAAATTACTACACCCCAATTCCAAAAGCAGTGCCAACAAAATTCAAACTAAAAACTCTCAAATATATGATATTCAAACAATACCATAATAATTTAAAATGACAAAGATGATCCCTAAAAGCAGTCTGACTTATTTCTTCGTCGTCCATGAGTCATTTGAGTGGTTTATGAGAAGAAACCTGTTATAAAAGATTGAGTTATGTGTTCCCATCACCCATAGAATTTAATCCCTGGACATTGTTGTTCAATGAAACGTTATGGGAGGGAAAATAAAATGTTAACCAACCTTTGATGATGTTTGAAGAGGACAAACAAAATATTGAACTTATTACACCGAAGGTGTTTTATTATGAGGTTTTACAGCACGACATTGTTCCTAGATTCATCGTCCGGCTCGCCCGATCAGAATTGCGTCGTCATCCAGATCAGAATTGCGTCGTCATCACGACACTTGCGGAAACCACAAATCTGTTTGAATGACCACGTCTTTAGTGTCACATTGTCGGTGTCATCAGGCCATGTCAGTCTCACTTTGAGTATCCCGATGGTCATTTCTTCCCACGATACCGTTGGATATCACCTTGGCATCCACTCCCCCAAAACAAGCGCTTGTGACCTGTTTCCATCGCGTCCTGTGCTACGCGTTGCCACCTAGAATCTTCAACCCGGCCGCGAGAATTTCGCGGAGGCATTGTTTACAGAACAAGGCTGCCTAGTGGAGTCATATGAGCAAATTCATCATTTTGTTAAACTATGAAGAAACAGGACAAGAAATGCAAAAAAAGCACTAGGGTACATACCTGCAATCCATCATGGCCATCGTAGATGCCAAAAAAGTGCAGTGCAAGAATGCTCTTCGTATTGCTTTCATTTTATTGTGGAATTAAAAGTTGTGATAATTGAAACAACGTCCTCCATTTCGCTTCTCCTTCCACAAATCGACACAAAAGCATGTTCTAGAAAAATATTATCAACACCTACACTACAACCATGAGTTCTCTTGGTGGCCTCTTTGAGTCCTACCGATCCACGTTCTTTCTTACAGCTTCGCTTCTCTCGTTAACATAAACCTTTTCTTCATCTCGAGATGGTAAGGCTTCATTTTGTTGGGTATTTTTGCAATGGGAAAATACCAAAACCAGACAAACACCACAGAGCCAATGCTCTGTTTCCTTTGCTCCAGGATCTTTTTGCTCAAAGGACCCTTTTAAAAAAATAGCTGAGAACAGAGTATTTCACCACCATAAAAGATTTCCATTCATTAAAATAAACACACTAATACATATTCATCCTCTTTGCTGAGAGGGATTTACCAAAAACTACATCTAACCAAAACTCTGTTTTTCACCTCAGAATTTACTGAGACATATTCATCCTCTTTCACTCAGAGGGATTCACGAAAAACATTTTCACAAAGCTTACTCTGCCTCCTATGAAATTTTACACCACTGTGTAAATATTTCATTTACATTCACTCCTGTGTGAAAAGCAAAAACTTACAGGGATTTACGCATTTACCTTTTTACCTGTGTGAAACAACTCATGGATTTGAAACAAGCTACCCTTGGGTTTCTTCATTTACTTCTCCTCCTGCACTGCTGTGCAATCTTTACTTCTTACATTACAAACAAAAATTACTCTGCTGCATAAAACCCCTTTTACATTTCAAACCAAAAATATATTCATGCACTTCTGTGCGTTCCTCCCCTGCAATACAAAGTTTGATCTATATTCTCCATTCGCTGCTGCGAATCCAATCTTCTTATCACTGTGTGCGATTTACATTTTCCTTTTGTGCTGCTGACCCCTGTTTTTTTTTACAATGTGCAATTACATAATGCACATATTACAATCCTCGTGCGATAATACATAACAAAAAAATGGGTCAACGTTTTTTAAAAAAACATATATTAAAAAAACTTACCCATACTACTTATTAAATTCGCCGTAAAAAAATATTAAAGACCCTACCAAAACATATGACATTGTATTTAACATAAGGTATGGGTTATGGTCCACGCTTCATTAATTTCTACAGGCCCGTATGTACTTTGAACAGGTTAAACTGCGCAGTACTTTCCTGGGAATCGAACGGCGGAGAGCGATTTTGTTCAATCGGACGGATATCGGACAGGGTGAGGTGACCGAGTGATACCTTCCGAAAAGTGTTTGAGGCTGACGTCACGGTTGGACAGTGGTCAGCATCGGAGCACCATGTCCGGAAACAGCTTCATGTCGAAGAGTGGTGCGATATCATACTGGCGGTTTTCAGGTTTCCTTCGGTGGTTTTGGCGCTGCATTGACTGCTGCCCGCGCGCGCAGTGAAATTACAACTTCCAACATAATTTCCGTTGCCGGTATCAAATGAGGTGTTTATATGTGATATTAGCAGGAGTGCTACTGAGGGTGTTTTCACCTGGACGCAGCATAGTTTGGCGGATGAATTGGTTGCAGAATAGTTTGGTGTACGAATGTTGCCAATTTTTTTTAGACATGTTTAGTATGATTTTGTAGATTGGAATGGTTAGGTGAGGGCGGATGTTTTCCTTTATTACGACCGGATGGGTCATTTTCCGTGCTGTGTTGAGGCCTGTGGAGTTGATCGAGCTCTCAGAGAACTTGGTGTTAAGGAAGGTGACACAGTAATAGTTGGAGAGAGGGAGCTAGTTTGGCATGATTCTATAACTGGTTACTCTGTTCTATCTAGTCTTGCCATGCGAATGGAACCCATCTGTGGTCAGGCCTATGGTGCTAAACGATGGTCTCTGATGGGTGTAACACTGCAACGAACGATCATGATTCTTCTCTGTGCTTGCTTTCCCATAGGTTTGTTATGGATAAATATGGAAAGGATCCTTCTGTTCTGTGGCCAGGATGCCAACATTAATTCCATGGCGGCCACCTATCTGCTTTTCTCTCTGCCAGATTTGCTGGCTCAGTCCATTCTCAATCCGCTGAGAATCTATCTTAGAAGTCAGAATATCACCACGCCCTTAACTGTAAGTGCAGCCTTTGCTCTGGCGCTGCATGTGCCAATCAACTTTTTTTCTCGTCTGTTACCTCCGATTGGGAATCCGTGGGGTGGCCTTAGCAGTTGCGTGGACAGATTTTAGCCTCGTGCTTGCTCTTTTGGCCTACCTGTGCCATAATTCCAGCATCCATAGCAGATGCTGGGGAGGTTGGTCTACAGAGTGCTTCAAGGAATGGAGATCGTACTAAAGATCGCTGGTTGAGTCCGCTGCGAGCTTCCGATCTGTCCCAGCAATTGGAGCATATTTTCTGACTCGATAGGCAGCAAGCAGAATGAATGTGGCGCATACGAGACCTCTGGTTTTAGATCGAGAGCGAGTCTGGTACATAATACCGAATCTGTGCGTTGATCTTTGCATTGTGTAAAGATGCTCTGGAAGCCATGAAGAGATAGTGCAGAAAGATCATGATCCGGAGGTGCCGCCGCGCAAGCCCATATTCGAATTCGAATCCAGTGTGGACGGGATACCTGCTGCGCCCAGACTGGCGCATCTGATATCGGGATCTGCGATTCGCTTGGCAATCTTTCTGCAGTGAATCGACAGCTCAGTGTTGGGAATATAGCCAGAATGCCAGGGAGGCCATGTCTGTCCCAGAGAGCACTGAATGAAGCTTGGCCATTGGCAGAAGGAAATAGAGGAACTGAGTTGGAAGCACAGGAACGTAATTGCCCATTACGAATACTGATTGCCTCTCGATATTTCGCTTTCAGTACAAGGTAAGTCACGGGGAAGCCAGCCCCTGCTTCCCCCTGCATTGGAAACCATACTTGAGGGGAATTTATCATGATTGTGAGTTTCATCTCTACCCATATGATCTGGAGTTGCTATAGTTTGCAGTTCCTCGCCTTTGATTTTGCGAAATGCTCTAGTTTAAACTGAAAGATCCTTTGTGAAAAGTGCAGTCTTTCAGTTCCCTTGAATGCCCAAGTCATGGATCGTGTAAAACGGTGTAGTTTTGTACTATATATGTTATTAATCATCAGCATTGCAGAATCCACAGCGAAGCCATTGCAGATTAAGCATGGGGGTATACAGAATACATACAGCGAAGCCATTGCAGATTAAGCATGGGGGTATACAGAATACATCGACACAGGTCTCTGCAATAAGCTCAAATTCTATTCTGGTTGCATTACTGGATTCACATTACAGTGAACTTGCAGAGCTGGTGGAGAAGGCTCTGTTGCTGCAGCCATCTGAAGAGGTGGTGGGAAGTAGCAACATTACAATTTTTTTGCTCCCAACAACGTATTTTTGGAGAAGAATTTGGATCCGGAGTTCAAGCGGTTCCTGCATGAACCTAGGAACCTGAGGTCTCTGCAGCGTTTGCTTAAGTACCATGTGGTGCCGAGGAGGATTGTGGCAGAGGAATGGAGTAATGAGACCCATCAGACTTTGAACAGAGATGGGCTTAAGTTTAAGGTGAACGGGGATGACAGAAAAGTAGATCTGGGGGCTGTGATTCATCCCAATGCTGTGGTGAAGCCAGATGGAGTCATTCATGGCAGTGACAGAGTCCTGGTGCCTAAGTCAGTGCAGGATGATTTCAATGCATGGAGGACTGGGGTTGTGTTGGCTGTGAAGCCTGAGGGGGCACCTGTCCTTGATCACCCTTGCTGCAGACCCTCGGATCGAGATTGCTCAGATCCCAATTGCCGATGGAGTGACGCTGTGCAGGCGCCTTTCCTGCACTTGTACAGAAGTGTGAAGCAATTCTAACAAAGTAGCAGCAGCTGGATACTTTGTGGTTGTTCCTGATTTCTTTTATGGAGATCTGGTGCATCATGTCCTGTCAACTGCCCTTGGAGCTCTCACTCTGCAGAATCATTTCGCTCAAAGGAATTATGGCTTTGGATCAAGAGGACTGCAGAAACATGGGCATCAGTGTTTTTGCTATTTAGCGGTCCTTCTTCTCTTCATCTATAGTATAATCATCACATGCCATCGATTTTTTCAGCCTCAGTTTCCTGGCGAGGGGTTTATTTCTTCTAGCCAACTCGATGCTGGAGTCAACCATGTCATTCAAGGGTATGGTTCAAACAACTGTGAAATTTTCAGTGGGAAATGGGTTCCTGATAGTACATACCCTTTGTACACTGCCTCTGCCTGCCCTTTTGCAGAACTGGGTTTCCGTTGTCAGAACAATGGCCGGGAAGATAAAGACTATCTGAAATGGAGATGGCAACCCCTGAGTTGTGATATACCGAGGTAAATCTAAATAACCTCATTGGCAGTTTTAGCTTTTTTTAACTAAGCAACACATTGGAAGACCACAATATCATAGGGTCTATCTTGTTCCATTTTTTATCATGCTGTATATCGTCTATTCTAAGTTTTTAGAAATTTTTTGGCTGTAACTACATATGAATTTACAGTCCAACGACTTCTGGGTGAACACTTCAGTCATCATCAGGGAGCAATGAAGAATACGGCTTATGTTAAATACATTTACAGCCAAAATATTTTCTAACAATTATATAAAACTGTGAAAGCCTATATTCCAAACTATTCTGTTTTACTATTTTAATTCTGTTTCACATATAATCAGGAGCTCTGGAGTCTTGACTAGACTTAGTGTGGATGCAGGTTTAATGCACCTGATATCCTAAGAAGATTGCAGGGTTTGCGTGTTGTGTTTGTTGGAGATTCCATGGCCAGAACACAATGGGAGTCTCTTATCTGCCTTCTAATGCAAGGTGTAGCTGATAGGCAGTCAGTTAATGAAGTAAATGGAAACAAAATTGCAAAGCGTATCCCATATTTGGGGTCCCGTTTAGTACATTTAACTTCACGATTGAGTACTATCGGTCACCCTTTCTTGTACGCCAGGGAAGTCCGCCTAAACATGCACCTAGAAGGGTTCACTCCACTCTTAAGTTGGACAAGCCAGATGTTGCAAACAAAAAGTGGCGTGAAGCAGATTTACTGATTTTCAATGCTGGACATTGGTGGACACCTTCCAAAACCTATGAAATATAGGCATCTTACTCCTCTTTCCACATTTTTTTCTTTGCGTTAAAACTAGGTAATTTTTTGGCAGCTTTATTTCAGCTTCTAGCTATCGTTTACTTATAGACGAGTCGTTGCAGAGATAATGGGGTGTGTTCTAATATGAATATAATACTAACCCGGGTCAAGACAAATACCGTGGATTATTACAATTTGGGATTGAGCAAGCTACTTCCAGGTGTTTTGCACCATGAACTGAGGAAACTATTGAAGGTGAAGTATATGCACATGTTATTCTTCTCCAGTTGGTTATTCTTCACCATTTTATGTCTTTCCGAGTTTTCTTTGCAACATAAAGTGCAAATGCTAGTAATAAATTACATTTTAATTTTCTTTTATAGGTCACACAATGTGTATGATGAAAAAGTGTTACAATTAAATTATGGAATGCTAATGGCATTATTAAGTAATTTCTAATTTAGTTTTCCTAAATTATATAATCAAATAGCAAAAACAAATCATTATCATATAATTAATAATCACTTTAACACTAAAAATTTATCAAAAAAAGTGAAAAATGATATTATATTTATAATTATCATAAATTTACATTATTCTTTATTAAATTATTTAAAAGAGATTTATTATTTTCCACAATTTATTTTCAACCACAAATTCCTTTATAATATATTATTTCGATCCAATGTTTATTCACACTTGACAAATGAAGTTTAACTTTGGCCCAATAATTTTAAATTTAAAAATATATCTGATAAACTAATAATTTTAATTGTAGCCAATTTTAAAGATATATTATACGACCTGTGGCTATTGAACTTAATCGTCATACTGAAAGTCAACATCAATCCAAATAATAACACAAAATAACGAACTCAATGTCATAGAGAAAGTCAACATCAATGCAAATAATAACACAAAATAGAACCAGCATTTAGTCTTCTTTTTTTAGCAATATATTATTAAGAAGTTTTTAAAATAAAACTTACCATGAAAATACGATTCAACGTAACCCACGAGAATAGCAAAGAAACAGGGTTCTCTCACCCCGAAAATCATTCTAGGAATGCCATGGATACCCTCCTCCGTATTATGATTATTATTATTCACTATATTTATTATTATTTTGATATATTAATAAAATACGTGAGCGGAGATATCCGATCTTGAGTGAGATATCAGATGGGCACTTGATCGATAAGGATTTTGGTCATCTGGCTTTTCATCTCTTCGCTGGAATTGTCAAAACCATCTCTGTATTTGTAGATGAATCGGAGACCTCGTGCAACTTCGAAGGCGAACTTCTTGAGACACAGCGCCACACCGTCATGTTTTACAAATTCCCAATTTAATTCCATCGCTGTCAGATTGAGGAGCCCAATAAGATTATTCATTGCATCTTCCTCTGTACATTCAGGCTTCTCTTTCAAGTAGCACTCTATACCTGAAGCAAACTCCCCACCATCCTTCGTCGCCTGGATCACCCGAAAAGAAATATAATGAAATTATTAGCAAATGAGTAAATTTCTGCAAACTCTTAGTCATACGTTAAAATAATATACCTGGAAATCTTTTTCGTCGTCGGCCAGTCTGGCCGTCAATTCCACAAGCTCATGGATCTTGGATGGAAGGTGTATTTGCTCCAGAACGTTGTCAGGTACAAGTTGCCCCATTAACAGAAGCGAATACAAATTTAATACACACATTCCAGTGCTGACTTTGCCATTCTTCATGTAATCGTCAAACGTGGGGACATGTCGAGCTGCCATCCATTCGGACTCTTGCATATACCCTTCAAGGTAGCGTTCCCACTGAGCAGCCAATCAGTGAACACACGAATAAGTTAAGAAGAATATTACAAATGCATTAAGAATATTAATGATGATTTCTCTGCAAAATGTTTTAGTTGTTTTTTATATCTTCGTAAATACATACGCCTGCTTTTCGTATGTAGGCTGACATATCGCGTTCTTGCATTTTAGCAACTTTAGCATTCAATTCATTGGATGTGTTGAAGAAGAATTCCAGAGTAATCTTTATGTAGTCTGGAAGACGGTCTTGTAATGAAAGATCCCATCTGTAAATGCCATAAACAAAAGAATAAAACACAAACTCAAAATTGTCAAGAATATGCCAAAAAAAAAGAGCTTTTCCAAATTTTCTTTTTGAAATATTTTGGATGAAAAGCTGCACAACCTGCAACTACAATAATTGTTGTTGATAACTTATAACTTATGGCCTACTCCCTTAACAATATGTTTTCTGTGATATAGTTTAGGGGTATTCTTGACCAGTCGGGCAAACACAACAAGCAATGTTCAGAAGCTATGACAAAATAAAGCCCTTGATGTTTTTGTATTGGATTTGAATATACTAAGAAACTACTAATAAATGGATTGCGTATTTCTCCAAGAGAGTTTCTATAATTTAAACTTAAACTCACCGTTTGACTGCTTCTGTGAAGATTTTTAGTTGTTCCAACGTTCCGTGAGTATCATAGAGATCATCTAGGACAGTCATCAGTGTCACAAGTTTTGCGAAGGCAATTCTGCTGCTTGCAAACTCCAGTTCGAACGTGCCTATAACCATCCAAAAGTAAAATTCCACGTGACGCTTCCGGTAGAAATTCTGCTTCTCTATATCCGATTGTGACCACCACCTGTGAACACAATAGACGCGATATGAATGCAGCACTAGGGCATATCAAATTGTATCAACGATTCTCAATATATCGGAATGTCTAAGAACCACCTTGAGAGAAGCTGTAGCTCTCTTTGATGTACGGATTGCAGAATATTGAAGTCCAATTTAGCCAACTCTAAAACTTTTTTGTTCATAGTTGAGCTGAAGAAATTAGGTGAAAAAGAGATTAGAGAATTCATAGCAATTATTGATTAAAGTTGAGGATTAAGTACAAAAGCAATAACAAGGTAATTACTTAAGCCATGAATTGTTTTGTCCAAATATTTCGATGAAGCTCCTAGCCTCCCATCTCGGCACACTGCAGTACCAAGGAAAATCTAGGGCATACCTAACCTGAGTAACAGTAATCAAATCAAATCAAGTTTTTGAGTCTAAATTCAAGAATACCGTACATCACATCACGTGACAAGACTCCAAACTGGTTACCTCTCTTAAAAGGCTTTCACCCACTTCCGTTATATCCACTCTCGTCAAAAGTTGGTTTAGATATTCTGTTGCGAATGCCTTTGCCTCGTCCATCACCATTTCTCCGGGAAATGAAATTTCTGAAGCCCTAAGTAACGTCAACATGCATCTGACTTCTTCTTCTTCAACAGTGGAACTGTGGAAGAACAGCCCATTTTCGTTCTTGAAATTCTCCAAGACAGCTTTTATAGCCAAGACATAATAAAACATGTGTTACCTCATTATGCTTTTACAAAATATTAAAACTCCCCTAATAAGAAATCAGCAGTTGCAGGTATCACCTGAGGATACGTTATATCGATGGAGTCGCAGAGCCCGAAATCCCAAGGCTGTAGCATTGAGATCTTTGGTGAGGGAATCTCTTGATCCAACACCGATGCCTTCCAGTTCGTTCCAATATCTGCTCACAACAGCGGATGACGATTAGTCAAAAGGGTATGCAGAGCCATGTTTTATATTCTAAAAAAGAGTGTAAACAGTGTATTAAGTGTCTGCAGAAATATTTGACATGAGTGTAAACATTTAACCTGTACACGTAATCAAGAGCAGCTTGTATTTCATGGTGAAAGTGCCGATCAATTCCTAGACATTCAAAAATGTCAACCATCTGGAGACGTTTCATTAAATCATCGTTGCCATCTCTCATCTCACTCAAAAGTAAATGCTGCACTTCTTCAATCATCTTTTCACAGCGTTCATGACATTCAGGTGCCTGATTACCATGCAATGTCATACATTTTGAAAAACAAATTATACAAAATAAAGAAGAGATTATAAAAGATAGAGATTTTCCGTCACTGATTGAGATAATTTATTGACATTCAGTTACCTCATAAGGCGATTTAAGAGATTGTATGAAATAGTCGTCCCACAGATTTCCATGAGGATGAGTGTTGATGGAGGATCCGTTCACCTCGGCAGATAGTGGTGCACCTATAGAAATTTGAGCCATTACTTCACCTAATCCAATCTTGTATCTGTTAATACAAGTCTTAGCCGTTCGATTGAAGTGATAAGAGAACAATCTCTTTTATAAGCCTGGATCGTTAGCTGGACGAAGGTGAAGCAAACAAATGAGAACAAACTCTTTTATAGGCCTGGATCGCTGGATGGGCGAGAGTGACGGCAACGAAAATCACGTCATATAATGTATTGAGCAGTAAGTCAATGTTTTCCATTTTTGATGGTTATGTGTGGGATATTGATTTTATAATATCAAATCAATCATTAACTTAGTATAGGAGCATGATGGAATTAGATGCAGAAAGACTCAGTTGGCAGGACATGAAACCACTCCCTTGTTTCTCTTTTCCTCACAAGCTAGACTTGTGCCGCCCTAGACTTGAATCTTTAGTGAGTCACCAGTGTGAACTATCTAGAAGCAGCAGGATGGATTGGAATTGGATTCTTAGTATAAAGGTATAAATTAATACATTGAATTTAATATTTAACTAATCTATAACAATTAAACAATTAAGTTAATATTTTGTGTTTAATATTTCAACATTTATTTTTTTATTGGCTTGTACCATCCAATTAATAATGTCTACTCATTAACAAAATTGTTAATAGGGCTATCCCCATCCACTCAATGATGTCTGCAAAATTAAATTAATATTTTGTGTCTAATATTTCTAACTTATATTTTTTTATGGGCTTGTACTATCCCATTAATAATGTCTACTTATCAACAAAATGTTGTGATAGATATATACCATCCAATGAATGCTGTCTGCAAAATTAAGTTAATATTTTGTGTATAATATTTCAACTTATATTTTTTTTTAGGGTTTGTACCATCTCATTAATAATGTCTACTTATTAAAAAAATGTTTGTTGTATGTACCATCTAATCATGTCTGTAAAATTAGATAAAACTAAATTTGTGAGAAATGATTATAATAGCTTTCTGACCGTTAACTGTTAAATATGTATGGAGTTTTTGGTTTGAATTTTACAAAATAAATTTTTTTAAGTTTAAATTATAGTTTTAAAGGAAAAACAAATTTTAAACCCTTTGAAATGTTTTCTGAAATATATCCAGTTAAGAGAGCATATAAAGTTGTTGAATATTATAATCTTTAATTTAATCGCTTTCATTTTTAGAATATACAATTTATTTAATAATATAAAAATTAATAATTATTTATTAATTATATATAAAATTATGAAATACTTAAACTTATTTTAAATGATGCATTATTTATTATCCTTTTCATATTATCAAAAACTTGTATAGGTGAGAGTAGTAGAAACTTTCAAACAAATTTCATTTCTGAAATATTAATTATTTTATTTGGGAAAAAACCTTTTAGCAAGCTCAATTTTTTACCAATGAAATTTCAAACATATTATGTTAACATTATTTTTCCAAAACTTCAAACATATTGTTTTAAAATTATTTTATTTGGAAAGAGAAACTTTTAGCAAGCACCGTTTTTTACAAATGAAACTTCAAGAGATCATGTTGATTGCATTTATTGATATACAATATTTTAACAAATACACTATAAATATTTTCTTCGCTTCTTTCAAATACCTAATGCAAAAATTCTTGCAGGTTACAGATAGTGGATAAAAAAGATAAAACAAAATGAAAAATAACACAACATATTGCAGCAAATCTATTGTGCCTCTTATCAAAATATTTTTCAACAAATGCGAAAGTTCTTGCAAGCCACAGATAGTAGATAAAAAGGATAAGACAAAATGAAAGAGAGCACAACATATTAAGCAAATCTATTGTGCCTCTTCTCAAAATAAAAATTAGAAGAAACATGTATTTTCAATAATTTGAAAAAATGCATTAGGATTATTTTTAATATGATATAAATTTAAATTAAAACGCTGAAGAGAAAGTGCAAGTATCTAATTTTTAAAATTGATTTAATTTCAAATTATGTGCTATTGTAATATTTTGTTTCATAAATATTTGAAAAAATATTTTTCAATAAAGTATATTGTGGATATAATTTGATTGATTATAAATATAGTTATTAATTTTTGTGTTTGTATTTATGGAATATTATCTCGCTGTTTAATTGTGTAATAATTGAATTTATTAATAATTTTATTTTTTATTTTTTCTCGGTAAAAGACTATGCTATTTCTATTAATTGGTAAACATAATAAACTTACAAGAGGGGGCAGCTACAGAAGCCTGCTCATCACATATGATACAAAAATTCCCCATAGTAGAAGAGCTGGGGATTTCATCCAAGCTAACAACCAGATAGACAGAACAGACTGCCAAATTCATTGGCGTTACAAAGAGACTGATAAAGAGAGTACTGAGACAAAGCATATGACTGAGAAACTGGGAGAGAGAGAGTTGAGACCACGACCATTGCATTCGCCGCTGCTGGAAAATTCTCAAAACAGAGCCAACACCCGAAGCAGGCATCCAAAAACCAAAAAGTGCAAACACAAGAGCCATCTGTTCAACTATCCTCTTCCTCCTGTGTCTCCTCGGCTTGCTGACACGCGTCGTCGTGGCTGAGCCCGTCTTTTTCCTGCAACACGTTGCCCTCCTGATCTTTGTCAGTGTTGCCAGCATCAGGGTCCAGGATTAGATTGATGCAGTCACTCAGGGGAGGAATTGGAGAAGGAGAATCGACCTGAATTACTGGAACATCATCCTTCTTTGCAGCCATGGCGAATTGGGTAGAGGAATGGTCACTGCTGTTGGAAGAATTAGGGTCTATGCAGGAAATTGGAGGGACCTGGTTGATTTCCTCCGTCATCAGGATGGTTATTTGGGCAGAAATCAAGGGGAGGTTCAGGTTGCTCTGAAATTTGAAGTGGGTGGATTGGAAAGCGCTATTGGGTATCGGATGACGGGTGGGGTTAGAAGTAGTGGAATCCTCAGGAGGAGCAGTGAGGTTGATGGTGGTGAGCAGAGGAGTGGATTGAGGGCAAGCAGCGGGTCGTTTGCTACTGCCAGGTATTTCCCC